>PVKP010019774.1:0-41895 GCA_004027715.1 Plecturocebus donacophilus | reverse complement strand
GATACGTTCTTGGAGGTGGTGGGATCCCTCACTGTGGAGGGTCCCCACAACCCGTGGAGGCCTGCCCTCTCCCCCTCCCACCCCTGTTCCATGCTTCTCCCAAGGGGCCAGGCCGGCCGCACTGTCACTAACCCACTCCAGGGACCACATGGGTGCAACGTGGATGCGGAGGACCAGGACTTGGAAACCCACGATCTGGCCGTGTGGCCGTGGGATCCAGCCGGCTTCACTGGACGCTGTGCAGGGGGCGGTGAGGGCCGGGTGCAGGGAGGATGCTGTGGGTTCCCCATGTACGCTGAGCAGGACAGTAGCCAAGTGCTCCAGGGGCCACCCCACGTCACACCCAGTGTGGGGGGTCCTGAGGGCAGCGGGGCCAGGGGAGGGGCGTCAGGAGGCCTCCCTGTTGAAGGTTGGACTGGGCCCTCCTTCTGCACGGCTGGGTTTTAGGTTGGGACAGGAGGGAGGGACTCAGGAATGAACGCAGTCGGGGCAGCCTCTGCTCCTGCTTCCCATGGGCCCCCGCCAGCCTGGTGACTTGCTGGGGGGACATGAGGAATATGGGCCATGGCTGAGGCTCGGGCGGTGGGGAAGAGCCAGCTTGGGCTGGGTGTCTCTCCGTGATGCGAGGGACCCTGGCAGGGCACCAGAGACCTCACGAGGAACTTGTGATTGATGCTTTCCAGAACAAGTCCTTGGCTTTTGAGTGACAGCCAGGCAGAGTTAGCGCGGTGGTGGAAGCCACCCAGCAGCTCCACTTTCCTGATGAAAACGTGACATTCATGTCTTGAGACACTAGCTGGGGAGACAGAGCTGGGTCCTCTCGGAGTGCCAGGTCAGTAGACGGGTGTGACCTGAAGTGCCGGGTGGGGTCCCTCCCCTGTCCAGGGTCCTGAGCTTCTCAGGCTTCTGGGTCCTCCGTGCTCCAGCGTCCTCAGGTTCTCCTTTGTGGGGGGGACCACGTGGGGGCCCAACATCGCACCTGACCCCCGGAGGGCTGGACCCGGGCTGCTGCCTCCTTCCCTGGGAAGCGTCTGGCCAGCGCATCAGGGAACACGGATCTCTGTCCTGTTTTCCTCCGTTAGGCTCGGGAAAAGCTTTCCCCAGAGCAGACGCCGGACAGCAGGGGCTGGCTCCCGTGGCTTTTGTGACCCAGCCTCAGTTTCTCTGTCCAAGCTGCATTCTCTGGGTGGGGGTGTCTGCACCTGGGGTGTGAGAGATAGAGTGTGTGAGGGAGCAGGCCTGTGTCTGTGCCTGTGCCTGTGTGCGTGTGTGCGAGCATCTGCGCTCCTGTGGGCTGTGCCTGTCTGTGCAGGTGTGTGCAGGGATGCACGCGTGTTCCTACATGTGGAGTGTGTGCGAGCATCTGCGTTTCTGCTGGCTGTGCCTGTCTGTGCAGGTGTGTGCAGGGATGCATGCGTGTTCCCACGAGTGGAGTGTGTGCGAGCATCTGCGCTCCTGCCGGCTGTGCCTGTCTGTGCAGGTGTGTGCAGGGATGCACGCGTGTTCCCACATGTGGAGTGTGTGCGAGCATCTGCGTTTCTGCCGGCTGTGCCTCTCTGTGCATGCGTGCTCCCACGCGTGGAGTGTGTGCGTGTGTCCCCGCCTGGGTGTGGAGGTGGTGATGCTGGCATAGAGGCTTGACCGCTCGGGCCCCACCCAGGCCTTGCACCTCTTCTCCGTGTCCGAATCTTCCTGCAGCCTCCGTCTGCCCGCCCCACGCCTGCCTTTGGTGGCCTGGAACCCCCCACCCACCAGCTCTGGCTACCAGGACGCCCGGCAGGGCGGGAACTGACGGGCCGCGTCTCTGTGTCCGGATGACTGAAAACAGAGTCTGTCTTCAGTTTAGGCTCAGGCGAAACTCCCCGGGGGTCTCTGGGCGCGCGTCCTCGGGCGGGCAGCGCCCCCTGGTGCCGCCTCGGGAGTGCGCAGGGCCGGGCCGCGCTGAGCACCTGCAGGCGCCTCGTGGGGACCTGAAGACAGAGGGGCGGGCCGGGTCTTCCCCAGACCAATGGACGAGCAACAGCTGCACGCCAGCAGAGGGCATCGGGGGACCTAAGCATCATGGCGGGGGGCACCAGGCAGTGCCACACACCCCTACAAGCTCAGGGAAGGCCACCTTTACCCATTGGGCCGAAATGTGAGCGCAGGCTCCCCTCTGGAGTGGACACGCTGAGAGCACGCCCAGGCCCTGGCCCCCTCTGCTGCATCAGAGCAGGACTCAGGGCCGGGCGACGGTGGCCTCCGCCCTCCGCCACGCTAGGCACGGCTCAGAGCCAGGCCAGAGGGAAGGCGCCAGCTCTGCAATGCATGGAGTAGTTTCCACCCTTGGCTGTGAAGAGCAGCGTTTCCTGATAGAAGTTTCTAGCACATGGGTGCTGGTGAGGATGCAGTCATCGATTTGCTGGGCACACACTGTGCCAGCTGAATGGAGGCCCCCAAAGATGCGCAGGCCCTAACCCTGAAACCGGTGAGTGCTGCCTTGGACAGCAACATGATGATGGGTCTGGAGGGGGGAGAGTCTCCGGGTCACCCACCTGCACCTTGTGCTGGGCCGGGTAGTGGCGCCCCAGATTCACGTCCCTCCCACAGCTCAGAATGGGACCCTACCTGGAAATAGGTATTGCAGACATGGTTCATTAAGACGTGGCCATCCTGGAATAAGGTGGCCCTGATCTGGTATAACCCTTGTCCTCACGAGGAGATGCAGGGAGGAGAGGCTGAGCGGGGCCAGGAGCCCACCGAGGGCCACCAGGGGCTGCTGGGCGCTCCAGATGCTGGCGGGCAGCCGGTCCAACGCTCAGCTTCCAGGCGGCCCAGCCCTGGTCACCGCTGTGGATTCCAGACCTTGGCCGCCAGAACTGCGAGACGAGTGCGCACTGCTTTAAGCAGCAGGTGAAGGTGGTGTGCTCCGGCCACCCAGGAAACTCCCCCGGGTCCTCACAGCAAAGGCGGTGTCCTCGCAAGAGGGAGGCGGGAGAAGGTGGCGGGTAACGGAGGACGGGAGTGGAGAAAGAGGGGACGATGCTGTGAGGCCGGCTCTGCGGGGGAACCAGCTGCTTCTGGGGAGCCACCTCTCTTTCGGGACATGCTGTGGTGTGACTCGTTTCCCATACAGCAGCTAAGGTGACCCTAAATTCTTCACAGTCCCGCTGCACGTCGGCTTTACAGATCCATCAGCGCTGACCCTGCTTGCAGGTGCGGGGCACCCAGGCTCTGCCCGGTGCCCACAGCTCCTCCATCGCCTCTGGGTCCCACCCTGGGGCTGCCCAGTCCTTCTGAAACATGTGACCCCTCCTGTGCCATGGCCCAGGGGCTCCCAAAGTGCTTCCATTTCTTTTAAAATAAGAATAATATAAATGTTTAGGTCAAAACAATGGTTTACTCTAAAATAACATTTCATGTTTATAGTGTGGTCACCATCCCGTACGATGCCCCCTGTCTGTAGTGTTGATGGACCCACAAATCACAGTGCAGCCCCGCCAGGAGTGTGCCCTCCACCTGCGATCCTGCCCGCCTGGGTGTGCCCTCCACCTGAGATTCTGCCCCACCTGGAGTGTGCCCTTCACCTGTGATCCTGCCCGCCCGGAGTGTGCCCTCCACCTGTGATTCTGCCTGCCTGGAGTGTGCCCTCCACCTGCCTTCCCAGCCTCCCTGTCATGTCCTGGTGAGGGTTTCTCACCTCACAAACCTCAGCTGCGTCTCTTCGATGCCTTGTGGCTGCCGTAACAACAGGAATTGATTCCCTTCCAACTCTGAAGGTCAGAAGTTCAAAATGCGGGTGCCACAGGTCTGGTTCCTTCTGGAGGTGCTTTTGCTGCAGACTGAATGCTTGTGTCATCCTCAGATTTGTAAGTTGAAATCCCCAACCCCTGAAGTGCTGGTCTTAGGAGGCAGAGCCCATGGGAGGTCACGAGGGTGGAGGCCCCAAGATGGGATTTGTGTCTTTGTAAGAGGAGGAAGAGGCCAGGGCGCTCCCTCTGTTCTCTCTCTTTCTCTCTGTCTCTGTTCCCTGGCTCTCCTCTCTCTCTCTCTCTCTCTCTCTTTCCGTCTCTGTCTCTCTCTGTCTGTCTCTCTCTGTTCCTCTGGCACTCTCTCTCTCTTTTTCTCTCTCTCTCTCTCTGCCATGTGAGGACAGAGTGAGAAGGTGCCCACCCCAAGCCAGGAGGAAGGCCCTCACCAGGAGCTGAGAGGCTGGGACCTCATCTCGGAGTCTGCAGGCCCCGGGCCTGTGAGAAGTCAGCCTCAGCCTCTGCTGTTTGAGCCTCTGGTTGGAGTTTGTTGACGGCTGGAGCTGATGGAGACACCTGCGTGCCTCTCCCAGCCTCTGGTGGTGCCAGTGGTCCGTGGCGCTCCGTGGCGCTCTGTGGCTATGTCTCTGTCTCCGCCTTCTCAGCCTCTTTCTTCCTGCTTCTCTTCACGTCGTCTTCACTTGGTGTCTCTGGTTGCTCTTCCGATGAGGGCACAAGTGGCGTCTGGGTTCCAGGGCTGATGGGGCCCAAGTAACAGCCTGTGCTCTCTGGCTGTGGAGCTGAGATCGAGGTGTGGGCAGGACCACACCCCTCCAGAGCCTCCCAGGAGTCCCTTCCTGGCCACTCCCAGGCCCCAGGGCTGCCAGCTGTCATTGGCGGTCGAAGCCTGCCATAGGTTGGACCCTCAATCAGCTGCTGTTTGGAAAAATAAGTGAAGCTGGAATTCCGCACCTCCTGACAAAAGCCTGGGGAGCCCCTGTGTGGGGCACATGTGCTAAGTCCCCTTAAAACCTTGTATTTTTGCCAGGCATGGTGGCTCACGCCTGTAATCTCAGCACTTTGGGAGGCCGAGGCAGGCAGATCATGAGGTCAGGAGATTGAGACCATCCTGGCTAACATGGTGAAACCCCACTTCTGCTAAAAATACAACAACAACAAAAAATTAGCTGGGTGCGGTGGCGGGTGCCTGTAGTCCCAGCTACTCAGGAGGCTGAGGTGGGAGAACTGCTTGAACCTGGGAGGTGGGGGTTGCAATGAGCCAAGATCACAGCACCGCACTCTAGCCTGGATGACAGAGCAAGACTCCATCTCCAAAAAAACCCCCAAAACAAAAAACAAAACAAAGCAAAAACCGTATTTTAAAATTTTAATTTTAATTTTTTTTTTTTTGAGATGGCATCTCGCTCTCTTGCCCAGGCTGGAGTGCAGTGGCGCGATCTCAGCTCACTGCAACCTCCACCTCCCAGATTCAAGCAGTTTTCCTTAGCCTCCCAAGAAGCTAGGATCACAGCTGCACACCACCACACCCGGCTAATTGTTTTATTTTTAGTAGAGATGGGATTTCACCATATTGGTCAGGCTGGTCTCGAACTCCCGATCTCAGGTGATCCACCGACCTTGGCCTCCCAAAGTGCTGGGATGGCAGGTGTGAGCCACTGCACTGGCCCAGAACCTGAGGTTTCTAATTCCCCTGACTTGGCGTGGGAGCTCATCCCTCCTGGGTGACATGCTCCACTTCGCAAAGGATCAGGATTGAAACCCGTCCTTTCTGCTTCATAATCACGGATCCCATGGACTCTGTGTTCCACACCATGTTTGCGCAGTGAACACGCCTGTTAATGTCCATGTACTTATGTTCATGTACAAAGGCTTAAACGGTTAAACATCTAAAACAAATATGCTTAGCGAATGGAAATCAAACCTTATTTCCTTTTAATTCCAGAGTTGTCCGGGGAAAGCTGACTTGAAAGATGTTGAAATTGGATAGGTAATTAACTCACGTGCACCTATACGAGAAGGAAAAGAATGCGCAAATTATTTGTAACATTTTGTAAGCACTGAAATTAATGTAGTGTGAATTTGTCATTTCTACCAAAAGTTACAGATTTTCTATATTGTAGTTTAATCTTTTTAATGTAAAAAGAATAGAAATGTTGCCCTTTCTGGCCTCCTGGGAAGGCAGAACTAGTGTATCTAATTATCTGAACGCATAAGAACATAAAGGAGTAGCAGGTAGTGAAATTATAAATCGGCTGGAACAACTCCATGTTTTCTGATTAAACTCTCTTTCTGGGGCCTTAGCAATCATGTCGCCCCTGTGTTCATAGTAATTGCATGTGTCAAAGCTGAGGCTTTGTGTAAATGGGACCGAACGAGTTATAATTTTAATTTAGAAGGAGATAACTGTGTCCCCGCTGGCTGGCCGGTCGGCAGGTCGGGGGTCTGGTGGACACGAGGGCAGAGGCCCCAGGGCGTCAGGCTGATGGCGGGTGGAGATCTAATCAGGCCACATCACAACAGCGGAATTGTTCAAAAAGAGAAACGCAATTTACCAACACAAAACCAGCCACCTGCTCTCTGGCCTGTGTTGCCCATGTAAAGGAGGGCGGCTAATTTTTTGCATTGCTCAAGGGCAATGAATTTTAACAATGGATACTGCCTTGATCATCACAACGGTAACAGGCTTAAAATGAGATCTTTTGGACACACTGGAATCTTAGAAACAAAGCAAAATTCGATTTTTAACTTTGAAAATGCTCACAAACTGCGGGGGAGCAGCCCCTCCTTTATAATGTTGTTGAGGACTCCCAGGTCCGTGAGTGTTTGTCTCTGAGGCTGGTTTGTACGGAAGGGCACCCTCGATTCTCCCAAGCAGGGCGCGCGGACTCAGTCATTCAAAGAGAAATCCAAGGAGCAGGAGCACCTCTGCTTCTGAACCCAGAAGGGCCCCTCTCTGAGGGTGGAAGGACTCACAGCAGAGCCCCTGTGGGGAAGCACGCACTCAGTCGCAGGCGAACCAGCGACGCTGAGGCCGAGCCCACGCCTGCTCCTGCACTGCGTGGCCCGGGGTCACTGCCCCACCTGTGTCTCTCCCGTGGGCTCTGAGCACGCCCTCTCCCGGGGCAGAGAGGGTGCTCACGAGCCCATGGGAGCGCAGGCGCCAGCTGCTCCATTCCGAGCTCCACACCTGTGTCTTCCAGCTCAGCCTTCCTGCTGGCCCCTCGTTGTGGGCACATGAAAAGCCAGCGTTAAAGAAACTCTGGCTTAGATGAGGGAGGCGGAGCTGGCCAGGATTTGCAGGACTTCAGACTTCATGGCTGTCTCCGTCTGCTCAGGGTCCACTCACAGGAAGGACGCCGCAGGCTGGGGACTCCAAGAACAAACGTGGATTTCTCACAGCTCTGGAGGCTGGGGGCCTGAGGTCAGGGTGCCAGCAGGCTTGGGGTCCTGGGAGGGCCCCTTCCTCCCTGTGTCCTCACACGGCAGAGAGAGGGGGTTCTGTGTCTCTTCTAGTAAAAGCCCCAATCTCATCCCCAGAGCCACACCTTCATAATTTCTTTTCCAAGTGACCTTATCTGGTTATAAAAGTACTAGATGTTCTGCTTGTAAAACTCACATCTGTTCATTGTAGGAAATTCGGAAACTAAGTAAGATACAAGAATCACTTGCAGCTCCGTTGCCCAGAGGTCGTCCTGGCCCCTGTAACTCCGTCCCCACGTCTCTCTGTGTCCCGCTCTGTCTCTCCCCTCTGTGTGCACATATATTATCGTTGATATGATGATGACCTTGTGTGGAAACCACAGAAATTCGTCATCATTCATCAAGAGCTGATAATTGCAAAGCTCCATCCCCGCGCTTTCACCTTTCATTCTATTCAATTACCCCAGCGTCAAGACAGTGACCCCAGCCCCGCCCACAGGTGAAGAATCACAGCTCAGAGAGATCTGGGACTCTGCCAGTGGGACAGTAAGATGGGGACCGACACCCAAGCCCCAGACTTTCGGGCTCTGTGAGCACAGCATGTGGGTGGCCTTGGGCAGCATCTCAAACTTGGGGCCACAGGATGCTAAACCAGTTCTTTTTTCTTTTTCAACATGATGCTGAAATCCATTATCTGCCATATCTGCTGATGGGTCGAGGCAGAGGGCGTGTTCCGGTCTGGCTGTGCGACGAGGGTGGTGCTGGCTTCTCTGGGAGGTGAGGTGGTGGCTGGAGCCCTCATCTCCAGGGTAGAGGTCTTAGCTAGCCTGGGGGTTCACGTGCTGGGAAGACGCCCCTGCATTTCACCGCAGGAGCTGCGAGTGAGGGTGTGACTTATGAACAGGGTGGCTGACAGGTGCGGCCATCTCCCAGTGCACAGTTTTTGTTAGATGTATGAAGTTTGCGTCTGACGTGGCGGCTGTGTCACTCCGAGTGCTGTGGCACTGACCTAGTCATGGTTTGGCTGCTTTAGAGCTTGTGTCATTGAGCTGAGAATGGCAGCCCTGAGTATCATTCCATTCCCCTCTGTTGACAATTTTATTTTCATTGTAAGTCTGATTTATTTATTTATGTGTAAAAAAAAAAGAAAGATTTGAATCAAATATATGATATCCCCAGTCGTGAGGGACCTTTGGACTCCACCCTAAAGAGGCCAGTGATGTATTTTGGTGTGGCTTCACCACTGCATAGTCAGTTGAATTTTCTGCGGGTTTCATTAGCACCTGTCATTGAGTGTTGTATGGCATACCTGAAACCCGGAATCCCAGCCAAAGGTCGCATTTTGCCTTCTGAAGGAGCTGAATTCTTCTTCATGGAAACTAAACGCTGAAGTGCTGGAGAAGGGACGCCCGGCCCAGCTGAGGACTCCACCTGTCGGGGTGGCTGTAGGATGCCTGCGTGTCGGTGCAGAGACACAGGTGGGTCTCGGGAATTCATGCAGCTCTCCAGCCTATAGTGATGGGCGCACGGGTGTTGTGGTGAATGTAGACTTTTGAACCAAATGGGCCTGGATCCAAATATTAATTCCTGGGCTTTCCAGTCCTGTGGCTTTCGAAGGAGCATTCTGTTTTTATGAGATTCCATTTCCACACCCATAAAAGGAGGACATATTTTTTAGGATTGTGGTCAAGATTGGGTACAATAAACCCAGAACCCCTGGCACACAGTAGCGCCTAAATCAGGAGCAGCTATGACTATCGGGAGGGTGTATATTTCGACATTTAACATTTACTCGCTGTAGTTGTAAAAATCTTGGTGGTTGAAATCTTATAAATCAGTGAGTAAATCCAGCTTTTCACCTGCAGCTCCAGCAGCTGCTCTGAGAAGGAAGTGAAAGGACCGTTGCTGCCTGGAGATCCTGGGCTCCATTGGAGAATGTCCTAGAACTCGGAAACCATGAAGGGGCGGCCCGCAGAGCCTGGCAACGCTTCTAAAGGAAGGACCCAGAGCAGGGCACGCTTTTGCTTGGGAATGTGCAAGAAAGGTCTAATGGGCGGAGGATTCCATGGCGAGTGGAAAGCAAGTGAGAGGAACGCCTCCGAGGACCAGCGGGGAGGGCTTCCAGTGCCCTCTGCCCCAGCCCCAGTGCCCGGGAGGCGGGGATAGCAGGTGCAGGTGTCCCAAGGGAGCAGGAAGGAATACTTTGTCCTTCCAGAGGGAGCTCCAGGCCCAGGGCAGCAGCCAGGGGAGGGAGGAGGAGCCTGGGTGAAGTCAGCGTAGAGGGACCCTGAGGTCTGGAATTCATGCTTTCCTGTTCTGCGCAGTGGTTCCTGCCTCCCTTATCCCTCTCCCTCCATCCAGAATAGTCTGTGACTCACAGAGAGAAGGCCCAGTCGGGGAAACTCACACTGGAGAGCACAGCAGAGCAGACAGCTGCCTGTCCACCGGGGTTCGAGGAGGGGGTCTGCATGATCAGACAGGAGCTGCAGCTGGGAGCAGGGAGTCAGTGGTGGGAGACCCGCCAGGGCGTGCAGCTCTAGTGCCTGCTGGGTGGGCTCTGGAAACCTTGCTGTTTTATTTTTCCATTAAAGCAAAAGCTGACTCCAGAAGGCTGGAGCTGTAGAAACATCCTGGTTACACAGGCTCAGTGGGGACAGAAATTTACACAAAACTCTGAATACTAGAGGTGAAATAACCATTGCAAAATTGTAACTGAGACAGTGAAAAGAGACCTAACCAACTCCATCTTGCTTTTAACCTCCAAGCAAGGTTATTCATTCCTGGGCGGAGGTTGAACTAACTAGCTAACTGACTTAGTTTACAGTTTAAAACACAGTTAATAACAGCCCTTTCCCAAAACAAACCTCCTTCTTGCCTGGCGACTAGACTGCCTTTGTAGGACTAACAGATTAGCCACGGGGTTAGAAATGATGGTCTAGGAGTCATGCACCTGGAGGCTACAAGATTCTGACCCTCCCTAAACTGCTCCTAAGATCAAGGCTTGAGATATTGCAGACCCTGCACTTGATGGGTCAGCTGGCACCACCCAGATCGATAAACTGGTTCCTCTGGTCTTGTGGCCGCCACCAGGAACTGATTCAGCCCAAGAAGACAGCTGTGACTCCCTGTGACTTCATCCTTGACCAATCAACACTTCCAGCTCAATGGCTTCCTCTAATCCACCAAGTTGTCCTTAAAAACTCTGCTCTCGGAATGCTCCAGGAGACTAATGTGAGTAATAATAAAACTCTGGTCTCCTGCACAGCTGGCTCTGCATGGATTACTTTCTCTGTTGCAATTCCCCTGTCTTGATGAATCAGCTCTGTCTGGACAGTGGGCAGGGTGAACCCACTGGGTGGTTATACAGGCATTTAAAACAAATGGGTGAATATTTGAACAACGTTATGATGATAAATTCAACAGCCTACATGAAATCGACAAATTCCTTAAAAGACACAAAAGTACTAAAAGCTCACTCAGAAGAAAATAGATAACCCAAATAGTCCTATACATAACAAAGAAATTGAGTTTGCTGTTAAAAAGCTTCCCACAGGGAAAATTCCAGGCTCAGATGGCTTTATGAGTGAATTCTACCAAACATATAAGAAAAAATAATAATTGTTTGTTTGCAAACTTGGCTGGACACAGTGGCTCACGCCTGTAATCCCAGCACTTTGGCAGGCTGAGGTGGGTGGATCACGAGGTCAAGAGATTGAGACCATCGTGGCCAACGTGGTGAAACCCTGTTTCTACTAAAAGTACAAAAATTAGCTGGGCATAGTGGCACACACCTGTAGTCCCAGCTACTCAGGAGGCTGAGGCAGGAGAATCTCTCGAACCCGGGAGGCGGAGGTTGCAGTGAGCTAAGATCGTGCCACTGAACTCCAGCCTGGAGATGGAGCAAGACTCCATCTCTAATAATAATAATAATAATAATAATAATAATTCACAAACTCAGAAATTGAACAGAAAATATTACTTCTTAATTCATTCTATGAAGCCAGCATTATCTCAACATCCAAGCCAGACAAAGACGTCACATGCAAAGAAAACTACAGCATAACATTTCTCATGAACATAGGTTTTAAGCACTCACAAATTGAGAAAATTGGGTCCAAGAACATTTACAAGATAAGATATTGATAGCAAATTTAAAAAGCATTTGCAAAAATTCATATTCAAAATATAGTCTTGATAAAAACCCTCAGCAAACTAGGAATAGAAGGAAACGCTGTCAACCCTATGAGCTTCATCTGTGGTGACCTGCAGCTGCATTGCCCTTCATGGGGAAGGACTGAACGTTTTCCCACAGGCCCAGGGCAAAGGCAGGAGCAGCTGCTCTCGTAACCGCCAAAGGGCATCCCTCAAAGGGAGCCAGTGTCTCCTTTGGCTGTGCCTGAAATCACCACCTACCACTTTGTTTTCAGCTTTTGGGGTAAACGGAGACAGAAAATAATGCAAGTAAAACAGGCGAGAAACCACAGCTTACGTGGATTTCAGGCCAGAAGCCCACAGCGAGTGTCACCGGCCACAGATCGAGGTGCTGGCTGTGCAGCTTTGGTGGCCGCAAGTGTCCTCTGTGGCGGCTGTGCTGCTGCATCTTCAGGGCCAGCCCCTGCACTCCATCTTCACATGTCCTCGACCTTCTCTGTGCACTGTCTCCTGCCTCCCTCTTCCGAGAGACCCTGCGATGGCATTCAGGACCCCCAGGATCAGCCAGGTGGCACATTCAGGGTCCTCAGTTGCTTCACATCCATCAAGACCCCTCTCTGCAATGTCCACGGGCTCCGGAGATCAGGACGTGGGTGTCTCCAGGGGCCGATTTTCAGACTCTGCAGGCATCACCCACAGGCTGAGGTTCACCGACGTCTCCGGAAGGGAAACGCCGTCCATGCCGGGATTCTGCCCTGGAGCCGCTGTCTTTCGTGTGTGGTTGACAGAGTTTGTTCTGAGCTCACGGCCCTGTGCAGGTTGGGGAAAGACTCGTTGCTTCTGTTCCCAGAACTGGAAATGTCACCGACCATCAGACAAACTCTGTGTTGTCTGTCTGCTAGTCCTGCCCTCTGTCAGCCATCATTCTCCTTCTCTATTTGTATTTCCCAAAGATTCTGAGGTACCTGGAATCATTAAGGGCAGCAGGAGAATAAAATTAAGACAAGACAAATCGTATATACATATATATATATATATGTGTGTGTGTGTGTGTGTGTATATCATATATATATACAGGAATTGTTGGCCATGCTGGTGGCTGGCAGACACATCTGAGGTCCCCAGGGCAGGTCACAGGAAGGCCAGGTGGGGCTGTCTGGCAGGAGCTGTCTGCAGGTGGTTTTGTCTCTCAGGGACACCGTGGTTTGTCCTGCAGGTCCCCCACGGTGGAGGAAGGGCCCCACGAGCAAAAAGTCTCCCTGACTCAAGGTTGCCAGACTGGGGTGTCATCCCCACCCACACAGCAGCCCCACAGCCTCCCCGGGGAGAGTCTGATGCACGTGGAACACCTGGCTCAGCCACGGCCACGGCCCCGTCACGCTGATTCCCACATGCAGGGGCTTCCTTACCCTGCACCCATCACTGTGATGCTGGCTATGCAAGAACAAGTCTCGTAACACATTTTCAGGTGCACATTTGTGGGAGGTTTAGGGAGCCACAGGTGCAGTGTTCAAGGCGGGCGGGGAGGGCGCCAGGCAGACAGGCGCTGCGTGGGGGTCGGGGGGTTGCATCCACAGCCTGAGGCCACCGGCCCAGCGCCGCCCACAGGGGCCCGGGCAGTCACGCCTGCAGGCTCCTGCTTCCCTCCATGCCAGCCCTGCTGCTCCTTCTGCCCCACAGGGACTGCCCGGCTGCTGCCAGCCTCGCAGCTCATGGCCCGTAAAAGCTCTGAACCCCGGTCGGCGCGTTGCCTGACACATGGGGTCACCTTCCCTGGGCGGCCATAGGCTCCTATGCCCAGAGGACTATGGCCACCTCAGCCCAGGCCCCCTTCCTCTGCGGCGCCCATATTCCCTGGCTTCAGGCCATACATGGGCAGCCGAGCCTCGGGAGGCTGCCTGGTTCCGGAGCTTGGAGGGAGAACGAGGCCCTCTCCTGCTCACACAGGGGTTTGGGGTTTGGGGAAACACAGCTCCAGTGCCGTGCTGGAGCCGGGCTGCTTTGCTCCCCACGTCCTGGGGCAAATTCCTTCCCAGACTTCTGTTTCTAACCCCGACGAAATGTAAGTCTGCCTCTACTCCCAGGACTTGAAAAATTCTCTGTCCTCGGACGAGAGGGTGTGTCTTCTGCATCCTGCTCCCCATGTGGCTTGCAGCAAGGACAGCCAAGGGGACAGCATTCTTGTCGTCCTTGGACCTCGAGGGAAGCAGGGTAAGGGTGACCATCTGCCATAAACCCGGGGGTGGGGCTCCCTGCCCAGCCGCCCTCGGGGACATTCAGTCTTCCCCCTCTTTCGCAGATGCCAGCTCTTCCCGCTCCTCACTCACAGGGCTTCCCTGGAGGGCGTCTTCTCCATCCTGCCACTTCCCTAAGGAAGGACCTTCATGCACAAGAAACGCTCCTGCAGTGACCAGAGTGGCTGTCGGAGCTGCGGCCCCAGGGTCAGCATGCCGAGGCCGTCCCAGGCGGCCCAAGGCCCGAGACTGCAGGCTTTGGCGGAGGCCAGTGTGCAGGTGCTGCTGGCTCACACGCCCTCCGCGTCCAGGGCCACGGACTGCGGGGCCGCAGGCTGTCCCAGGTCGAACGCTTGGGATGCCAGCAGAGAGACAGCCTGGGGGCCTCAGCAGGGTGGCCGCCTTCTCTTCACGCGGTTACAGTGGCTCCTCTGGCTGCACCTGGTTACATGGTGCCACGTTATGAGACACTGAGTTTTGTGGTAACGCACTGTGTTACATTCTGCTACGTTACAGGCAGCGCTGGCCGTGGCTGCCTTCTATTCCATTGTGTTAGAGTGTTACATCGTATTGCTCTGTTGACAGCACCAGGGATAGGTCTAGATGGAAATGGCCACTATGATCCCTTCAAATTAGGATTCTAAGATTCGACGGATTTGCCGCTGAGTTTCTTAGAGCGGCATGTTGCTCCGAACCGCAGGACCTGTGTTTTACTTCTTCAGGGAAGGGCAGACACAAAAGTAGCAGCGGGAGGGAACAGTTGTCTATGCGTGTTATGCCAAGTCTACAGTTAGCTCTTTGTCACACCACAGAGTGGACCTGACAGGCACAAGGTGTCACTATACCCCCTGCGCTATTGCTCTGGTCCACGAGCCCACGGCGAGTGAAAGGTGCTGTCTCTGAGACAATGAGCCGCAGCTACTGTGTCTTAGAGTAGCCATTTCCTAAAACAGTGTCATGTTATATGACGGTGTTATTTTAATACTTTCTCAAGCCTTGATTCAAATGGATGCTTGCTAAGCCCTTCCTGTGTCAGCTCACGTAATCCTCAATCTCAGGGAGTAGACCCTGTGATTGTCCCCCACCGAGACAGGGAGAACTCAGTAACACGCCAAAATCGACATGCCGAAGTTTGCCATGGGTGATGGCGGGGAGGGGTAGCTGAACCTGGCGGTCTGACTGCAGAGGGTGGCCCTAAAGCTGCCTGGCCATGCCAACAGTTATCCCAAATGTCCCCTTTGGGAGCGCAAGGTCCTCAAAGCCAGGGACTTCTTTTTCCCGTCTTGTGCCTGCTGTACCTGCCCCAGGGCTTTGCCTGCCTCCTATTGTACAGTGAGGGCTGCTAAGACATTTGTAATAAACGAACGAATGAATGAAGATGAGTGGGTTCATGGGCCCCACTGCAGGTGAGTTGCAAAAGGTGGCCTCTTGCATTCCATCTAGTCAAGCTGTGCTCCTGCTGAACCGCACCTGCAGAGGAAGGGGCAGCTTCCAGTGAAGGGAGCTGGTGTTCTCAGTGGGTGGTGGCCTCAAATGATGCAAACATGAGCTGCTTTGCCTTGAGACATCTTTTGGCTCCGTTGCCAGAGGATGCTCCCTTCCTTCTGCTGGCAGAAGAGGGAAGCATGCTGAAGCTGGTGTTCAGGAGTCCCCAGGGATGGAGGAACGACGACTCCTCTGCACATGCACCACACCCTGTCCCGCCTGGCCCTACAGCTGTAGGGAGTGCTCAGCATCGTCGTGGCAGCCCTCCAGGAACACAGTGTCTGGCCGCTGTGCTGAGGGCTGGAGAGCCAAGGGAAGGTCCAGCTGAGAGTGTGGAGGACCAGGTGAGAGTGTGGAGGTCCAGGTGAGAAAATAGAGGTCCTGGTGAGAACATGCGGGCCCAGGTGAGAAGGTGGAGGTCCAGGTGAGAAGGTGGAGGTCCAGGTGAGGATGTGGAGGTCCAGGTGAGGATGTGGAGGTCCAGGGGAGGATGTGGAGGTCCAGGGGAGGATGTGGAGGTCCAGGTGAGGACATGGAGGCCCAAGTGAGAATATAGGGAGGTCCAGGTGAGAACATGGGGCACTCCAGGTGATGATGTGGAGGTCCAGGTGAGGTTATGAAGGTTCAGATCTAGGTGAAAACATGGGAAGTCCTGGTGAGGATGTGGAAGTGCAGGTGAGAATCTAGGGAGGTACAGGTGAGCACATATGACAATTCAGGTGAGGATGTGAAGGTCCAGGTAGGATGTGGAGCTCCCAGGGAGATGTGGAGGTCCTGGTGAGAATATGGGAATCCTGTGTCAGGTGTCTCCCACAAAGCAGCTGGCTCTGGGCTGCCCCTGGAAGGTCGCTGATCTCTTTGTGAGATGGGACATCCAATCTTCTGGCTTCCCTGGGCCACAATGGAAGAATTGTCTTGGGCCACACATAAACTATACTAACACTAATGATAGTTGATGAGCTTAAAAAACATCATAGGAAACCTCATAATTAAAATGTTTTATCATTTTATTTATTTTTATTTTAAAATTTTATTTCAATAGGTTTTTTGGGGGAACAGGTGGTGTTTGGTTCCATGAATAAGTTCTTCAGTGGTGATTTCTGAGATTTCGGTGCACCCATCGCCTGAGCAGTGCACACTGTACCCAATGTGTACGCTTTTAACCTTGCCACGTCCCGCCCTTTCCCACGAGTCCCCAAATCCAGTGTATCATTTTTATCCTTTGTGTACTCATAGCGTAGCTGCCATGTATGAGTGAGAACACACAGTGTTTGGTTTTTCTTCCCTGAGTTACTTCACTTAGAGTAATGGTCTCCAACTCCATCCAAGTTGCAGTGGATTCCATTATTTCATTCTTTTTTTAAGGCTGAGTAGTATTCCATGGTATTTATATAGCACATTTTCTTTATCCACTGGTTGATTGGTGGGCATTTGGGCTGGTTCCATATTTTTGCAATTGCAAATTGTGCTGCTATAAACATGACTGTGAGTATCTTTTTGTATAATGCGGTTCCCCGCTGCCCGCCCCTGTCTGAGTGGATACTCAGTAGTGGGATTGCTGGATCAAACAGATCTACGTTTAGTTCTTTAGGGAATCTCCACGTTATTTTCCACAGTGGTTGTACTAGTTTACATTCTCACCAGCAGTGTGAAAGTGTTTCCTTTTTTATTTGTTTTGCTTTTTTGAGACTGAGTCTCACTCTGTTGCCCAGGCGCCATCCTGCTCACTGCAACCTCCGCCTTCTGGGTTCAAGTGATTCTCCTGCCTCAACCTCCAGCATGGCTGGGACTACAGGCGCCTGCCACCATGCCCAGATAATTTTTGTATTTTTAGTAGAGACGGGGATTCATCATCTTGGCCAGGCTGGTCTTGAACTCCTGACTTCATGTGATCCTCCCACCTCAGCCTCCCAAGGTGCTGGTATTACAGGCGTGAGCCACTGCGCCCAGCAAAGTGTTTTCTTTTCAGTGCATCCACGTCAACGTCTTTGTTTTTTTTTATGGCAGTTTTTGCAGGGGTGAGGTGGTGCCGCATTACGGTTTGGATTTGCATTTCCCCATCACTGGTGACGCTGAACGTTTTTCCACGTTTGATGGCCATTTGTATGTCTTCTTTGGGGGAACTGTCCATTTATGCCCCTAGTCCACTTTCTGATGGGATCGTTTTTTCTTGCTGAAAAGTTTTAAGAAAGTTCGGGAATTTGCGTTGGGCCGCATCTGCCCCAGCTGTGCGTCGGACGATCCGGTTCTGAGGGGCACTTACAAAGCGGGGCAGGCAGGGGGCAGGAGCGGGGGCGTCCGTCCGGGCCGTCGGGTTGAGAGGGGGTCCCGCGTCTCCCGCCTGCCTGTGGTGCCTGCAAGAGGGCAGCGGCTTCCAGGTGGGTTCCAGAGGCTGCAGCGCAGGGCGGGCGGCGGGAGCTCCCTGCTCCGGGTCCCGGGCCTCCAAAGGGCGCTCCGCGGGCGCAGGCCGGGGACCCAGGGCTGCTCCTCAGGCCGCGTCTCGCCCACTCCCTGCGCCCCAACCCCGGCCTCGGGCAGACAGCCCTCCCTGGCGCGCTCGCCGCCCTCTAAGACGCGGGTCCCCGGCCTCCCCGCGGCCCCCCAGCCGGTCTCCCCCGTGGAGTCTCCACCCGTCGCGCTGTCTCCGCGGCCGCCGAGCGGTGGCGCCGTTGCCCTGGGAACCGGGGACCACGCGGCAGCGGACTTAGGGTCTCGGTTTTGGGTCTGAGGGGTCCGAGCGGCTCCCGGGGTGGGGGCGGAGCTGGGAGACCCCCGCCTGGGGCGGGGGCGCGCGGGGCGGGGGCGCGCGGGGTCTCCCTCCCAGGCGTCCTCACGGGCGGTGGGTGCGGCCACGGCGGGTGGGAAGAGACGGCGGTGCCCCCGGGACGTGGGTGGGCCGTGCCGCGGCGCCCCGCGAGCCTCTGTGGGGGTCCCTGGTGTGCGCCGGCCTCGCCCCCCCGCCGCGCTTCTGGGCTTTTGCGCCGTGGGGACCACAGGGGGCGAAGGCCGCGCCAGGGATTCCACGGCAGCCTCGGGAAGGGTGTCCCAGGAGTCTGTGGCAGACGCTTCCCTCACCCTGTCCTGGGAGAGGGGCTCGCCCGATGGAACTCTGCGTTCCCACCTCCAGGCTCTCCCGACCTGCACCTCTGTGCCTTGGACAGGCGGCCGGTTCCTCCCCGTAGGCTCCCCCAGCGTTGGCGCAGCCGGGCCTGGCGCTGGGATCCCGGGCCCGCCCTCGAGGGCAGGAGCTGGATCTCTGAGTCTGGAGGCCTGAAGTCCCCTGGGGCCCGGGCTCCCTTTGCGCTGTCTGCAGGGCGCTCTGCGGGTTCTTGCGGGGTGATCCGGGGCCGTGGCCCAGCCTGGGGTTGTGGTGAAAACGGGCTTTTCCGCAGGGGTTGGGGCAGTGCCCGGAATAAGTGCTCACATCTGCCTGCGGGACCGTGTTCAGTCTTCCTGGACACCCTGGGATCGAGCGCAGAGCAAGGGAGGGTGGTCCTGGGCTCTGTGTCCTCTCCTGCCTGCCTGCTGAGAGGGCAGGTGTGCCACACAGAGCAGCATGACAAAGAGAGCCGGGGGCGCGTCTGCGGAAGCCCCCCAGCTGCACTCCAGCTCCCTCCAGCCCTTTCCATGGCGCAGAGAGCCAGGGCGTTCCCAGGCCTGGAAACAGGACAAACTGCGGACCCCCTTTCCTCGGGCCAGGGTTGGCCGGGTCACGTCCATTGCCTGAAGCCGAGGTTAAGGGTTAAGAGTAACGGCTGGGTCCTGTGGAGGCTCTGTCGGTTGGCACGCTCAGCTTGAGATAGGTGATGAGAAGAGCCCACCGCCCATTCACCCCAAACACCATTGTCTACCTTGGACCTGGCCAAGCAAAGCCGGCTCAGGCACAGGACTCCCTGGGTGTTTGAAACTTTCCACCCTCAAGCAGGGGCTGTGAGCCTGGCAGGCTTGCCAAGCAGGGAGGTGCCCTGCACCGAGCGGGAAGGAGCCAGTGTGTAGAAATCTTCAGCCAGATTCTGTTCATCTCAACGGGAAGATGGCCTTGTGCTCAGGACACATAAGGCACCTGGAAACCTCAAAAGCTAAGAATGTGGGTGTCTGTTTTGGAATTCCATTATCTCAAATAATATCTAAAATCAAGACAAATGCTTACAGCAGGCTCAGAGCATAAAAGAAAAGGGAAGCATCTTCAGGAGAGTTGGGAGAACAACATCCTGCGGTCAATTTATCACGCCCTTAGGAAGGAAAAGAAACACAGGCAATACATCATGCCAAAGG
This sequence comes from Plecturocebus donacophilus, assembly GCA_004027715.1. Classification (NCBI taxonomy): domain Eukaryota; kingdom Metazoa; phylum Chordata; class Mammalia; order Primates; family Pitheciidae; genus Plecturocebus; species Plecturocebus donacophilus. The sequence continues at coordinate 22,580 of PVKP010019774.1, read as the reverse complement.
CAGCTAGTCACACCGGTGTGCGGCTCCCACGCACACGAACTCACCCCATCAGCAACTGCCCACCATCCTGGGAGCCGAGTCTACAGCTGAAGGCTCCTTTGCAAGAGGAAGAGGTTCTGGTGATGGGGACCCAGCTACTCACAGAAGATCAAGTCTCAACCACACAGCAATTGAGACATTCGTGACACTTTTCCACATTTCCTGATCCATTGCTGTCAGGTACGTAATTAATGGTGACATTGTTAACTCTGGAAGAAGAAGGAGTTCCCATAATTTATTCATAAGACAGAGAAGTAAAGGGGCTCTCTTTGAAGCATCACTTCTCTTTCTCAAATACTGGAGGACAAAAGAGACTTCCTTTCCGAATCTGGACACAGTGTAGAGCTGAACCCCACCTGAATGTGGTCTCCCTCCCAGGGACCAGCAGAAGGACCCAGGTAGAAGTACTCCAGGTTTTCTGGGAAAAGTAGACCCCTTCTGATTCCTGATTCCTAAGAGGTGGAAGGCGGGCGAGAATGGGGCTAGCATGCGGGCATGCATCGGTTAGATAACTGGCTCTTCTGCAACACTTTGGGACGCCCCCTTGGGCCAGGTTTGGCTCATACATCAGCCTTGTAAGGGGGCCAAGCGAGAATTCTGCGTTTGGTGTGCAGAGATAGAGATGAGGGTGTTTCGTCGCCACTGTTCAGTGAATTGCCCAAGCGTGGACTGCATGGTTAGGAAAGATAGAGAAGCTTTGAATTCCTCTGTGACATTGACCAGTCATGCCACAAACCCGAGCTGGAAGAGTTGTCTTGATTTCATGCTTGAGGTACCAGGCATAGCATCTGGCTGCAGAACCAGAAGCTCCAGCTCCTGCCCAAACGGGCTCGAGACCTCATGGGCTGAAGCTGGAGGACATTTCTGTTTTCATGAGCCAGCCATGTGCTGGAGAGACCTAGGGTGGCCGATGAATTTCAGTCACGGAGCTTCTCTTAAAGTGATCGCTTGGAAACGGATGGCGCTCTGTCCATGGGAGGCACCCCAGTCCCAAGGGCTGTTGCAGAGAAATTCCCAGCGCCCCGGGCGAGGGGCGAGGCTGTCCTGTGACTGCGGCATCCATCCCCATGTCAAAGCATTAACAGGACTCAGCACGTACTATCGCCACTAAAAAACACTGTAACTAAAAACTACTTCATAGTGCTTTTATTATGTTTTCATTTATGAGCCATTGTCAATTATTGACCCTCTAGTTTTTAATTTTAATTTTATATTTCCAGTGCATGAGGAAGATCACCTGGGCTCTCACTGTATTTTTCTCAGTGTACTCCGGTGGTGTGTTTGTAAATATTTGGCAACTCTATGTCAGGGGAAGCCGGCCCTGATCTGCAGGGTGCACTGACTACTTCCGTGCTGTGAATTCCCCCGCCCTGGCTGGTTCCAAGCTGCTGACATGATGTCGCTGAGCGAGGAGTGGAGGTGAGGGGTGTGCATGGGGTCTCTCAGGAGCAGAGGGGTTGTGCCACCCCCCAGCTTCTCCGGCAGAGAAACGCTTGTTAGATGCAGGCTACTTTCAAGCCCTGCCGGTAACTGCAGGTCCCAGGGGACATGTCACCTTTTCTTTTCTCTTCTTTTCTTTTGAGACTGAGTCTCACCCTGTTGCCCAGGTTGGAGGGCAGTGGCAGAATCTCAGCTCACTGCAACATCCTGGGTTCAAGCGATTCTCCTGCCACAGCCTCCTGAGTGGCTGTGATTACAGGCGTGTGCCACCAAGCCCAGCTAATTTATGTATTTTTAGTAGAGACAGTGTTTAACCATGTTGGTTAGCTGGTCTCAAACTCCTGATCTCACGTGATCTGCCCGCCTCAGCCTCCCAAACTGCTGAAATTACAGGCGTGAGCCACCGTGCCCAGCCATCTTTTGTCTTTTTGATCATAGCCATTCTAACGAGGATACAATTATATCTTTTTTTTTTTTAAGATGGGGTTTCACCATAATGGCCAGGCTGGTCTCGAACTCCTGACCTTAGGTGATCCACCCACCTCGGTCTCCCAAAGTGCTAGGATTACAGGCATGAGTCACGGCGCCCGGCCACAGTGATCTCTGATTGTGGTTTTGGTTTGCATTTCCCTGATGATTAGTGATGTTGAGAATTTTTTTACATATCCATTGGCATTTGTGTCTTTTCCTTTGAGAAATGTCTGTTGAGATACTTTGCCCACTTTTAAACACAATTATTATTATTATTTTTGCAACTGAGTTGTTTGAGCTCCTTGTATATTCTGGATATTAATCTCTTGTTGCTTGAATAGTTGGCAAATACTTTCTTCTACTCAGCAGGTTGTCTCTTCACTTTGTTGATAGTTTCCTTTGCTGGGCAGAAGCTTTCTAGTTGAAAAAAGTCCTATTTGTCTGTTTTGGCTTTGTTGCCTGTGCTTTCAAGGTTTTAGCCACACAATCTTTGCTTAGACCAATGTTCCAGAGCATTTCCTCTATGTTTTCTTCTGAGAGTTGTATAGTTGTGGGTCTAACATTTAAGTCTGTGATCCATTCTGAGTTGATGTTTGTGTGTGGTGAGATACATGGTTCTAATTTCATTTTTTTGCTTATGTATACCCAGATTTCTCTGCACCATTTATTGAAGAGAGTGTTCTTTCCTCAATGTATGTTCTTGGCATCTTTGTCAAAAATCACTTGGGTAAAAATATATGGATTTATTTCTGGGTTCTCCATTCTGCTCCATTATGAAGTATTCTTGACCAGTAATTTACAATATTCTTGACTAGTATTCTATAGTATTCTTAACTAGTAGACTAGTAGTTTTTTTTTTCTTTTAGCACTTTTGTATTATGTTCCAATTATCTATGTGTCTGTTTTTATACCAATACCATACTGTTTTGGCTACTTTAGCTTTATAGGATATTTTGAAGTTAGATTGTGGGATACCTCCAGCTTCCTTCTTTTTGCTTAGGATTGCTTTAACTATTTGGGTGCCTTTGTGGTCCTATATGAATTTGATAATTGTTTCTTCTATTTCTATAAGATGTCATTGGTATTTTGATAAGGATTGCATTGAATCTACAGATTGCTTTGGGTATTCTGGTTGTTTTAATAATATGATTCTTCTGATCCATGAGCATGAAATGTCTTTTCATTTGCTTGCATCCTCCTCAATTTTTCATCAGTGTTTTGCAGTTTTCCTTAGAGAGGTCTTTTACCTCCTTCATTAAATTTGTTCCTAGGTTTTTTGTTTGTTTGTTTGTTTGTTTTTGTAGCTTGTAAATGGTATTACTTTTTTGGTTTCTTTTTTTGTCTAGCTTGTTATTATTTACAGAAAAGATATTGATTTTTTTCTGTAGATTTTGTATTCTGAAAGTTTACTTCATTCATTTATCAATTTTGAGAGTTTCTTTTTTGCTGGAGTCTCTAGGTTTTTCTAAATATTAGATTATATCTTGTGCAAAAAGAGATAATTTGACTTCCTCTTTTCCAATTTAGATGCCTTTTATTTCTTTTTCTTGCCTGATTGATGTAGCTAGGACTTCCAGTACTATGTTGAATAGGGGTGGTGGCAGTGGGCATCCTTGTCTTAGTCTAGTTCTTGGAGGAAAGGCTTCAGCTTTTCCTCATTCTGCATGATGTTAGCTCTTGGCTTGTTATTTCTGGCCTTTATTATGCTGATGTCTTCCATGCTTAATTTATTGAGAGTTATTATCATGAAAGGATGTTAAATTTTGTCAAATGCTTTTTCTGCATTCTATTGATCATATGATTTTTGTCTTTCATTCTGTTGATATGATACTCATCATGTTTATTGATTTGTATATGTGGAGCTATCTTTGCATTTCTGGGACAAATCCCAGTTGATTACAGTGTATTATCTTTCAATGCATTTTTGGATTCAGTTTGCCTGAATCCAAAGTTTTGCTAAAAATTTTTGCATCTATGTTTATCAGAGATAGTGGCCTGCAGCTTTCTTTTCTGTTGTGTCTTTCTGGTTTGGTATTGGGCTAATGCCGACCTCATAGAGTAAGTTAGAAAGAATTTCTTCCTCTGCAATTTTGTTGGAATAGTTTGAGAAGATTTGTGTTAGTTTTTAAAGTTTAAGTTCGGTAAAATTTGGCAGTAAAGTCATCGGTCCCAGGCTTTTATTTGTTGAGAGAATTTTTATCATGAATTAAGTCTTGTTACTCATTATTAGTCAGTTCAGATGTTCTATTTCTTCTTGGTTCAATCTTTATATGTGCTCAGGAATTCATCCCTTTCTTCTACATTTCCCATTGATTAAAATATAGTTGTTCATAGTAGCATCTGATATTTTGTATTTCTGTGGTATTAATTTTAATGTCTCCTTCTTTGTTTCAGATTTTGTTTATTTGGGTTTTCTCTCTTTTTTTCTTGGTTAAGCTGGCTTGTAGTTTATTAATTTTGCTTATCTTCTTTAAAAAACTCTTTTCATTGATTTTTGTATTTCTTAGTCTGTATTTTGTTAGGTCTGTGCTAATCTTTGTTATTATTTTTCTTCCACTATGAAGTAATTCTGGATTTGGTTTGTTATAGCTTTTTTAGTTCTTTGAGGTGCATCATGGATCATCTATTTGAAATCATTCTGCTTTTGTGGTGCAGGTGTCTATTGTTATAAACTGACTGCTCAGCACTGATTTTGCTGCATCACACAAGTTTTGGTGTCTTGTGTTTCCATTTACATTTGTTTTAGGAAATTCTGTGATTTCTTTCTCAGTTTCTTCATTGACCCAATAGGCATTCAAAACCATATTGTTTAATATCCATGTATTTACACTTTTCCCAGAGTTCTTCTTGTTATTGATTTCCAGTTTTATTACTTTGCAGTCTAAGAAGACACTTGATATAATTTTGATTTTTAAAAATTTGTTGAGACTTGTTTTGTGGCCTAACTTATGCTGGAGAATGTTCCATGGGCTGATTAGAGGAACGTGTATTCTCCAGCTATTGAATGAAATATTCTGTAAATGTTGCTAAGGTCCATTTTGTCTAAAATGAGTTTAAATCTGACATTTCTTTGTTGATTTTCTGTTTCAATGACCTGTCTAATGCCCGGAGTGGAGTGTTGAAGTCCCGAACAATTATTGTGTTATAGTCTATTGCTTCCTTTAAATACAATTACATTTGCTTTATGTATCCGGGTGTTCCAGTGTTGGGTGCATATATGTTTAGAGGTTATTTATTTATTTTTGGAGTCTCACTCTGTTACCCAGGCTGGAGTGCAGTGGCGTGATCTTGGCTTACTGCAGCCTCCATCTCCCAGGTTCAAGTGATTCTCCTGCCTCAGCTGGGATTACAGGTGCCTGCCACCATGCCCAGCTAATTTTTTTTTTTTTTGATATTTTTAGTAGAGACGGGTTCACCATGTTGACCAAGCTTGTCTTGAACTCCTGACCTCACGTGATTCGCCTGCCTTGGCCTCCCAAAGTGCTGGGATTACGGGCATGAGCCGCCACACCCAGCTAGAATTGTTACATCCTCTGGCTGAATTGAATCCTTTGTAATTATGTAATGACCTTCTTTGTCTTCTTCGACTGTTTTTGACTTAAGGTCTTATATTAGGTCGTTGTTGCATGACTATAAAGAAAGAAATACCTGAGTTAATTGGCTTGTGATTCAGCAGGCTGTACAGGAAGCATGGTGCTGGCATCTGCCTAACTTCTGGGGAGGCCTCAGGATGCTTACAATCATGGTGGAAGATGAGGGGGAGCAGGCACATCACATGGCTTGAACAGGAGCAAGAGAGAGAGAGAGTGAGGTCGGGGAGGTGCCACACACTCCTAAATGATTGTATCTCATGTGAACTCAGAGCAAGGACATGGCCCACGCCATTCCTGAAGGACCTGCCTCCATGATCCAGACACCTCCCACCAGACCCCAACTCCAACATCGAGGATTATATTTCAACATGAGATTTGGGTGGGGACAAAAATCCAAACTATATCAAGTCTGTTTTATTTGATACATATAGCTACTCCTGCTTGCTTTTGTTTTCTATTTGCATGGAATTTCTTCTTCCATACCTTCACTTTCAGTTTACATGTGTCTTTACAGGCGAAGGAGTTTCTTGTAGGCAGCATATAGTTGCATCATTTAAAAAATCTATTCAGTCTATATCTTTTAATGGGTCATTTAAATCATTTATATTCAAGTTTATTATTGATAGGAGAGGATGTATTCTTATCATTTTGTTAGCTGTTTTCTGATTATTTTGTATATCCTTTGTTCCTTTCTCTCTAATTGTTTATCATTGCAGTTGGGTGGTGTTCTGTAGTGGTAACATTTGAGCCCCTTCTTTTTCTCATGTGTGTGTCTGCTTCCCCAGTGAGTTTCATACCTTCACGTGTTTTCATGGTGATAGACAGCATTCCTTTGCTGCCAGCTGTAGGACACCTTCAAGTATTTCTTCTAAGGCCAGCCTAGTGGCCTTTCATCAATTTTTGCCCGTCTGAGAAAGACTTTACTTCTCTTTCATTTTGAAGAATAGCTTTGTTGGATACAGTATTCTTGACTAGCAGTTTTTTTATTTAGCACTTCAAACATATCATCCCATTTTCTCATGGCTTGCACAATTTATGCTGAGAAAACTGCTTGTTTGATGGAGGTTTCCTTATATGTGACTTGACACTTTTCTCTTGCTGTTTTTAGAATTCTCTTTGTCTTTGACATTTGACAGTTTGACTATAATGTGCCATGGAGAAGGCATTTTTAGGTTGAATCTCTTCAGGTATACTTCAGCTTCCTATATCCAAATGTCTAAATGAAGAAACTGTAGGTGAAATTGGGAAATATGTTGAACTGACTGATAATGAGAACAAGACATATAAGAATGTATGGATTGCCACAAAGCAGTGCTTAGAGAAAAATCTATAATGTTAAATACTTATATAAAAAATAAAGGTTTGGCCGGGAGTGGTGGCTCACACCTGTAATCCCAGCATTTTGGGAGGCCAAGGTGGACAGATCACCTGAGGTCAGGAGTTTGAGACCTGCCTGGCTAACATGGTGAAACCCTGTCTCTACTTAAAACACAAAAATTAGCCAGATGTGTTGGCACATGCCTGTAATCCCAGCTACTCAGGAGGCTGAGGCAGGAGAATCACTTGAACCTGAGAGGTGGAGGTTGCAGTGAGCTGAGATCATGCAACTGTACTCCAGCCTGGGCGACAGAGAGAAAGCCTGTCTCAAAAAAAAAAAAAGAAAGAAAGAAAGAAAGAAAGAAAGAAAGAAAGAAAGAAAGAAAGAAAGGAAGGAAGGAAGGAAAAGTTTGATGAGCTTGGACCAAAAGATTCAAGTAAAGAAAATGTAGACTGAACTAAAATCTAGTAGAAGGGAGGAAGTAACAAAGATAAAACAAAACATTAATAACAGAAAGTAGAAAAAAAATCACTGGAAATAAAAGTAGATTCTTCAAAAAGGTCAATGAAATGACAAACCAGCTAAAGTGATTGAGGAAAAAAGAGAAAACATGAATTACCAATCTCAGGACTGAAAGCAGGGAACTCACTAGAGATCTTAAATTGATAATAAGGAAACATTATGAAAAAATAATGACAATAAATTAAACAACTTAGATGAAATGGACAAATCCACTGCAAGGCACAAGTGACCAGAACTGACACTTCTGGGAAAAAGAGAAGTTCTCAATACCCTTGTCATTATTTAAAAGAAAGGAAATGCCTGTTTGTGCATTTTCTAGGGTGTTTTGCTGCTCTCTGTGATTTCGAGTTCTCTCCTATTTCTCACCATGGTAATCACAGTCTTTCCGTGATTCTTTCTGTGTGTGCTTAAAATCAAACTCAAACCATCCTGTTTCAGATGCCCCCATTTGTTTGAAAGTCGACTTATATTTATGTCCACGTTTATTCGATCTATAGTGGTGCCCAGTAAAAATGTACTCCAACTGTGTCGGAGTCAGACTTTCCCATCACGATTGAATAAAAGTATCATTCTCTCTTCCTAGTGTCAGATGTCAGAAATCTGACAACTAACTTTCAACAGTGTTCAGGAGAATGAAACAAAATCAGTGTGCGTTCCTAACAGTCGACTTTCACCCTGAAAGCAGTGTGGCCTCTATGAACAGCCAGGAAAGTGAAAGCAGAGCCCAGTTCTCCCTGTGATCCATTTACCACAGTCTCCCTCACCCAGATCTCCCTGTGATCCATTTACCACAGTCTCTCTCACCCAGATCTCCCTGTGATCCATTTACCACAGTCTCCCTCACCCAGATCTCCCTGTGATCCATTTACCACAGTCTCTCTCACCCAGTTCTCCCTGTGATCCATTTACCACAGTCTCTCTCACCCAGATCTCCCTGTGATCCATTTACCACCGTCTCCCTCACCCAGTTCTCCCTGTGATCCATTTACCACAGTCCCTCAGCCTGGCAGAGACAGAGGTGCAAAGCACGATGCGTCAGCGTGAGCCTCGCGTGTAGACAACGTGAACGTGGTAGTAAAATCCACCTGCTTGGGCAGGAGCCCCGCCTGTTGAAACACAGATGCAAATACAATAAAAAGCTTCCCAATGCCACTGCCGTACAGCGCCCGTTTCGCATGGAGCTTCGCAAAATGTGTCATTCAGTGCTGGGAACAGACCCATTCTGTGCTAATGTTTTACTGTAGTGTTTTGGGTTGGCTTCTTTTTTGACTGTGCACAAAGGTGTTTTCAGTTGGAAGCCTTATGCAGGAGATGAGCCGAGGCTCGTGATGTTGTCCAGAGTTTTTCTCAGGGGCACACCCTGGGCATTCCACAGGGAGGGCGAACTGTCAGACATAATTAGCTCGGCCTCTTTGAAGCTCTAAATGCTTCCAGGCCTCTTACGACAAGCTGTGTTGACACAGGCTCTGCGAGGCACTTCACATCCTAAATGTTCTGTTTCCTTAAGCACTGCATGCAAATGAGTCAGATTAAGAGATGTTGGATGGGAAGAAAGATGGCTGCCATAAATAGAAAACTGTAGAAAAGACGCAGACTCTCTGGCCTGAGTGCATGTGTGAGTGGTCGTGTGTGCATGTGTGTGAGCACAGGTGAGTGTGTGGTGAGTATATGTATAAGCCTCGGTGCATAACCAGAAATACGTAATTTAAGTGGATTATTTTCTCCAGCAGAAAAAGTTGTAGCTGTTGGGGTACAGTCCGGGTGAGCTTCATGCAAGAATATCACAGTGGGGTCACCCCTGTGTGCACCCAGCCCGGGCTTCTGACTCTGGCAGTGACATAAGGGCTGTTCTGTGAGAGGGCATACTTGTCTACATGGTGCCCCTCTTAGTGACGTCGCTGGGTGCCCCCAGCTCCTGGAGCCGCCCTGCTACTGGCCTGCACAGCTGGCTGGGCCCCTTCTGCAGTCTCCTGCGTTGAGGTAGGGAAGGAATGCATGGACCTGGAGGAGCTGGGGACAGCACGCTGCTGACCGGGGAAGCTGCCCTGGCCAGCAGGTGCCTCGTCCCTCCCACTGGGGATGTCTGGAAGCTGGGCAGCAGTGGGGGCTGAGAGCGGCCGGGCAGCCCCAGGGGCTGTGGAATTCCCTTGGGTGGCTGGCCCCCCACTCTTCGGGAACCAGCAAGTGACAGTGGGCTCTGCCTCCTGGAGGAAGAGAGAATCACATGGTATCCCCAAGCTGCAGTGGGGCCTTGGAGCGTGGCCACCAGGCACATGACCTCAGCGGGTGTGAGAGGCCCGCGCGACTGTCCTGCCTGGTAACAGGGAGTGTGAGCCCCATGCAGGGCTAATGGAAAGATGCTCTGCGGGAGGGGCACTGGGAAGGGGCACTCAGCTGCTCCCCCTGGGTAGGGTTGGGATGCCCCAGGGCTGGTGGATCTCGAGGGGCAGGGAGAGTGGGGCGCCTGTGAGGTTCAGCCAGCTGCGCCCAGCAGAGGTGGGGGCAGCCACACCGCCCTGATGCTCAGGTCTCACCTTAGCCCTTGCACACCGCTCTTGGGGGGACCCACGTTCTGCCTGCTTTCTCTCTCCCTAAAATCCAAGCACTCTCCCTGGTCAACCCTGCGGGAGGGAAGCCCGTCGGAGAGCTGTGTCTGCTGCAGCTGGACGCACGTGTCATTTCCAGGCTACACTCCTCTCCCGGGACCCCATGACATGTGATGCAGGTTCCTGCCAACCTTGGTGCGAAGGAGCATCTTATAAATCATCCACTGCCTGCCTCTCCAGCCCCATCATTCCAGCTGCAGGGACAGGTGACATTTCTAACAGGAGAGGAGTGTGACCAAGCACAGCAATCCAACAGGCATGGCCTGGGAGGCTTCCAGTGGCTCTGGTTCCTGGACCATCCTGGGAGTGGGCCTGGGAACCTGCATCTCTTCAGGGTCTCCAGATAGTGCTATTTTGGGGCCACGTTTCTCAGCCCCTACATCACAACATTGTACTGAGGCACAAGGAGCTCTCCTTTCCACCCTCCAGCAGGGTCTATTCTGCCCTCATGCCTGGCCCTGTGTCTCTGCATGTGGGCAGCCTGAGCAATGCAGACCCCTCTGGGACTCAGGGAAACCCCTCTGGGGCTCGGGGAAACCCCCCTGGGGCTCGGGGAAGACGCCTGTGGTTCCCGGATGCCTGGTGCTGCGTTTTCTGCAATGTGGGCTGCCTTCTGGCCTTGATGCCCAGGAAACTTCTCTAGGAAAAAAGCTGAGAGGCGGCCTTGGCTCTGCAGGGCCAGCCTGCACCCGGCCTGGGGATCCAGCGTGAGGCTGGGGCTCTGGGCAGCCTGCAGCCCGTGGCCACTGTGGAGCCAAAGGCCGTGGTGATGTGGGGTTAAAAAGGTCATGGCTTCCGGAGCTCAGCCACTCCAGTGGCTATTCTGAGGCCTAAAATGAGGGCAGCCCTGAGGGTCGCAGTCCTCCGCGCCCACCATGCCTGACTCATGCCCCACGCAGGGCCCCACACCACACTCTGCGGAGCCATTGCCCACGGGCGCCTTCTTCCAGAGCGAGGCACTGTGAGAACGTGAGCCAGCCCTTCCCTGGGTGTTTCTCTCCTATCTCCTTTTCTCTTTCCCTCTTCCTATGGACCCTTTATCAAAAAATATATCTAGAGAGAGGGGCAGTTTTCCAACGTGCGTGGAACTCCTATATGAGAAGAAAGTGGGTAGTGGGAAAGTTGGTCTCAGGGGCCGGGTGTCCCTGAAGATGTCAAAGCCCTGCATGTGTGCATCCTCAGAGCTGACAGAGAGTCAGGGGGTGCAGAACTTTGGGGGTCAGAATGCATCCTTGGCCTCCTTGCTTAAACGTGGACACTGGCTTTGCTCCCCTCACTCTGACCCTGATGCAGGACTGGGTGTGACTCTTCATGCTGGAGTGTGTGTGTGTGCATATGTATATGTGTGTGAATGAGCATGTGTGAAGAGCATGTGTGCATGTGTGAACAATGTGTGTGTGTGTGTGTGTGTGTGTGTGTGTGTGTACCATGGCAAGGGAGGGTGAAGGAAACCCATCGTTCCAGCTGCAGATGGATTTACCATGAAGCCCACCAAGTTCAAGCTGTGTGGCCCTTCTCAAGGCCCATGTCCTACTCATAATTCTCAATGTCTTCTCTTAAAGAGGGCCCCACAATGTATCAACTTCAGGACTGAAAAACTTAGACTCAACCCTGGGTCCAAGTCCAGACACTCTGAAGGCAAAGAGGTTGGGGTCATGGCGTCATGCTTTGAGAGCTTCAGCGGCCGTGCCCTGCTCACAGCTCTTCAACCTGCATGTTACGGATGAGACATCAGCTCTGGGGAGGGGCCGGACACCTCCGCTCTCATCAGTGCAGCCTGCCTGCCTTGGTCCTGAACCTTCTCATGTCCCACTCCACAATCTGCCCCAGCCTCACAGATGACTCACTCAAGTGTGACCCTCCAGCCATATCTCTATAACAAACCCTTGGCACGTGTCTCCCGCTGCCTCATGAATATCACAAAGATTCCTGAAAATTAGCACATCCTAAACCCACTAATGAGAGCATTCACTAGTCAACCCGGGACCCTCAGTGGCTCCCCTGGAATCTTTAGGTACCAAGAAAAGACTTCACTAACTTTTATCAATCCACTCAGTGTTCAATCCATAGGCTGTAGAAAGAAACAGCAAGGGCTGAGACTGATGGGGAAAGAAAAATGGAGAAGGCAAAATATCACTATGAGGAGTGGGACGGGGGACACCACTGCAGATTCTACAGCTATTAACAAGTTAATAAGGGAGTACGATGAGCTACTCTATTTCTACCAATATCGGGAGTGGGCAGGGGCCAGCACTACAGACTCTGTAGACATTCACCAGCTAATAAGGGAGTACTAGGAATAACTCTGTTTCTACCAATACAAGGAGCGGGGAGGAGCCATCACTACAGATTCTACAGATGTTAATAAGATAATAATAAAATACTATGAGCAACTCTATTTCTAAACACTATCCTGTTCCATTGGACTATTTATCTGTCTTCATGCCAGTAACTCCTGAATTAATTTCCACAACTTTAGAGTAAGTCTCCAAATCAAGTAGTTTATGACCTCCAACTTTGTTCTTTCTTTTAAAGATCATCCTGGTTTTCTAGGGGCTTTGCGTTGCCAACTAAATTGTAGAATCAATCACAATATCTACAAAAGACCTTGTTGAAATGTTGATTGAAATGTCATTCAACGCCTAGGGAAATTTTGGGAAAATAACCATCTTAACCTTTTTTAGTTTTCCAATCCGTAAATATGTTATATTGTTCCATTCATTAGGTCTGCTGAGACATCCGTCAGCAATGTTTGTTGTTTTTATTTTTATTTTTATTTTTGAGACAGGCTCTGGGTCTCTCACTCAGGCTGATGCGTAGCGGCACAATCTTGGCTCACAGCAACCTCTGCCTCCTGGGCTCAGGCCATCCTTCCACTTCAGCCTCCCAAGTAGCTGGGACTACAGGCGTGGACCACCATGCCCAGCTAATTTTTCTATTTTTTGTAGAGACAGAGTTTCACCATGTTGCCCAGACTGGTCTCAAACTCCTGAGCTCAAGCAACTCACCAGCCGTGGCCTCCCAAAGTTCTGGGATAACAGGTATGAGCCACTGCACCTGGCCAATGTTTGTTATTTTAAATGTGTAGGTTTTACACATAAGTGATATATTCTTATGCTATTGGTATTGTTTTTAATTTCATCTTCCACTAATTTGTTGGTAGCAAACAGAAACATTAATTGAGTTTAGTATATTGGCCTTGTAAATTTATTAATTCTAATGTTTTATAGACTTTTAGGTTGCACATAATCAAGTTACATGTGAATAATGGCAGTTTTGCTTCTTAGTTTCCAAATTCTATTACGTATGGATTTCATGATTTAAATTTGTATTTTGTCTTATTGTCCTGAGCGAGATTCAAAGAATTTTATTTTTATTTTTACTTATTTATTTATTGAGATAGAGTCTCACTCTCACCCAGGCTGGAGTGCAGTGGTGTGTTCTTGGCTCACTGCAACTTCTGCCTCCCAGGTTCAAGTGATCCTCTGGCCTCAGCCTCCCAAGTAGCTCAGGTTACAGACACCTGCCACCACACCAGCTAATTTTTGTATTTTCAGTAGAGACAGGATTTCACCGTGTCGGCCAGGCTGGTCTTGAACTCCTGACCTCAAGTGATCAGCTTGCCTCAACCTCCTAATGTGCTGGGATTACAGGTACGAGCCACTGTGCCTGGCCAGCAGACATTCTAATCTTGCTCCTGACCTTAGGGAAAGTTTGATATTTCACCCTTAAGTTGGATTTAGCTGTTATCGTGCCTGCTCCTAGTTTGTTGGGGATTTTAAACATGAACTGGTGAAGAATTTTCTTTCTGCGTGTGTTGACATAATCATATGGCTTTCTACTTTTCTTTTTCTTTTTTTTCTTTCTTTCTTTATTATTATTATTATTATTTTGAGAAGGAATCTCAGCATGTCACCCAGGCTGCAGTGCAGTGGCATGATCTCAGCTCACTGCAACCTCTGTCTTCCAAGTTCAAGCAATTCTCTGACCTCAGCCTCCTGAGTAGCTGGGACTACAGGCACCTGCCACCATGTCTGGCCAATTTTAGTATTTTTAGTAGAGACAGGGTTTCACCATGTTGGCCAGGATGGTCTCTATCTCTTGACCTCACCTGGCCATGTTCTTCTTTTTTAAGATTACTTTGCCATTCTAGGCCCTTTGCCTTCTTCCACTGAAATTTTGGAATCAGCCTATGAACTTCTATAAAAGAAGTCTGGATGAATTTTGAAGAGGTTAGTATTAACAATAAAGAAATACTGGCTGGGCATGGTGGCTCACACCTGTAATCTCAGCATTTTCAGAGGCCCAGGTGGACAGATTAAGAAGTTAGGAGTTTAATACTAGCCTGACCAACATGGTGAAACCCTGTATTTACTAATGCAAAAAAATTAGCCGGGTGTGGTGGCATGTGCCTGTAATCCCTCAGGAGGCTGAGGCAAGGGAATCGCTTGAACCAGGGAGGTTTTGGTTGCAGTGAGCTGAGATCACGCCGCTGCACTACAGCCTGGGTGACAGAGTGAGACGCCGTCTCAAAAAAATAAAACTAAAAATAAATAATAAAAAAGAAATACTTGAAAAGAGGCTGGGTGCGGTGGCTCACGCCTTAATCCCAGCACTTTGGGAGGCCCAGGGGGGCAGATCATGAGGTCAGGAGTTCCAGACCAGCTTGGCCAGCATGGTGAAATCCCATCTCTACTAAAATTACAAAAGTTAGCCGGGCATGGTGGCACATGTGGTCCCAGCTACTCGGGAGGCTGAGGCAGGAGAACTGCTTGAACCCGGGAGGTGGAGGGTGCCGTGAGCCGAGATCGTGCCATTGCACTCCAGCCTGGGCGACAGAGTGAGACACCATCTCAAAAAAGAAAAGAAAAGAAATACTTGAAAAGACATCTTAATTATGTCGAATTTTCCAATCCAAAGTGTGCCATATCTATTTATTTAAATCTTCTTAAATCTGATTCAAATATTCTGTTTTCAATGTAGAAATATTGCACATTAAAAATTCCTTGTATTTTATGTTTTAATGCTGTTGTAAATAGAAACTTTTAAATTTAAATTTATATCTAATGGGTTGCTACTAGTACATAAAAACAAGTGATCTTTTCGTATTGACCCCATTCTATCGGCTTAATGGACTTACCTATAATTTCTAGGACTGTTGTGAAGGACGTTTGCTTAGATGTGATCGGTCTCGTCACATATGAGCAAAGGCAGTTTTAATTCTTTCTTTCTGATCTTCACGCTTTTTATTGTTTTCATCCCCACTGTGCTGCTCAGGGTTAGGGTACAGTGTTGACCACAGATGTGGTCAGAGTGCACGCCCTTGCCTTGTTCCTGAAATTCGTATGTTCAGATGGTGACTACAGATGGTGACTACTGCTCAGCGACAGAAAGGAATCAGTTACCAGCAAACACAACTACAGGATAACTCTCAAAACGGCGTCAGAGGGGAGCCTCCAGTCTTCCCCGTTAGTGGGATGTCAGCTATGCTCTTCCTCAGTGGAGGAAGTTCCCTTCCATTCCCAGTTTCACGAGAGTTAATAGAATAAATGGGTGCTGAATTTTGCCAAATGCCTTTTGTTTCACTATTGAAAAAATTATTATTTTTTAAATTTTCTACTGTGTTAACACAGTGAATTAAGTTAATGGCATCTTGAGAGTTAAACATCTTGCATTTCTGGCATAAAACCTGTTTGGTCACGATATGTTATTTTGTGTTCCATTTGCTAATATTTTGTTAATTTTTTTTCTGTGTTTTTGTGGGACATTGTGGGATATTGGTTTAAATCTTTATTTTTTAATAACTTTTATTTTTACTGTCAGGAATATGCTGGCTTCATGATTTGGGGAGTGTACTCTCTTTGACAATTATCTGGAAAATTTTGTATAAAATTGGTGTTATTCATTCTTTAAATGTTTTATTT
This sequence comes from Plecturocebus donacophilus, assembly GCA_004027715.1. Classification (NCBI taxonomy): domain Eukaryota; kingdom Metazoa; phylum Chordata; class Mammalia; order Primates; family Pitheciidae; genus Plecturocebus; species Plecturocebus donacophilus. Next base: position 6,667 of record PVKP010019774.1, on the reverse strand, counting down.
AATTCACCAGTAAAATCATCCACCCCCCTGGAGTCTTCTTTGGAAGATTTTAATGGTGAATTCAGTTTCTTTATGGCTGTGAGTATTCTGCCTTTCACTTTGGATCAGCTTTCGTCATTGTATTGTTAAGAAAATGTATTTATTACATCTAAGTTTTTGCATTTGTAATTGTATTGATAAGGAAATGTATCTATTGTATCTAAGTTGCTACATTTGTTGCCATAAAGTTATTCATGCTACACTTTTTCTTATAAGATCTGTGGTAATAACCCTTGTTTCATTCATGATATTGGTCATTCTTTTTCTCTTTTTTTTTCTAAACACTCCACATGGGGTTTCCTCAATTTTTTTTTATCTTAAGAACCAAATTTTGGCATTATTACATTTTTCTTGTTTTTGTACTTTTTAAATTACCTTTTGTCTTATTTATATTATTTCCTTTCTTCTACCTAATTTAGATTTATTTTGCTTTTATTTTTCTAGCTTATTTCAGTAGAATTAAAACCCATATTGCAAAATTGTAACTGAGACAGCAAAAGAGATTTGACGTAAGCAGCTCCATCCTGCTTCTAACTCCAAGCTGTCCGTGTTCATTCCTGGGCACAGGCTGAGCTACCTTTGGGGAAAACTTAGTTTACAGTTTAAAACAAAGATGGTAACAGTCCTTTCCCAAAGCAGACCTTCTTGCCTGGGGCCCAGACTTCCTTTGCAGGACTAATGAATTAGCCACGAGATTAGAAATGATGGTTTAGGAGTCAGGCAGCTGTAGGCAACAAGATTCTGACCCTCCCTAAACTCATCCTAAGATCAGTGCTTGGGATATTTTACAGACCCTTCACCTGATGGATCCGCTGGCACCACCCAGATGGATCACCTGGCTCATCTGATCTTGTGGCCCCCACCCAGGAACCGAGTGCAAGAAGTCAGTGACGCCTTGTGATTTCATCTCCGACCCAGCCCATCAGCACTCCTCACTCACTGCCCCTCCCCACCCACCAAATTGCCTTTAAACACTTTGATCTGATTAGAATAATAATACAACTCTGGTGTCCCGCACAGCTGGCTCTGTGTGAATTACTCTTTCTCTATTACAATTCCCCTGTCTTGATAAATCCGCTCTGTCTGGGCAGCAAGCAAGGTGAACCCACCGAGCGGTTACAGGACAATGTGTTACTGATTTTATGACTTTCTTCTTTCTTAATTCTGCTTGTAAGCACTGCGTCATCTGTACCCCCCAATATTTTTATATGTTGTAAATTTCAATAACAGTTAACCTAACCATTTTCTAATTTCCCTTGTTATTTATTGTTTTACCCATGGATTCTTTACAAGTGTGTTCACTTCCAAATGCTTCAGATTTTCCAGACATTGGAAGCATCTTTGCAAAATTATGACTGAGACAGCGAAAGAGATCTAACTTACCTGACTCCATCTTGCTTCGAACCTCCAAGCTGTCCGTGTTCATTCCTGGGTGTAGGCTGAACTAACTTTGGGAGAAACTTGGTTTATAGTTTAAAACAAAGCAGATACTTTCCCAAAGTAGACCCCTTCTTGGCTGGGGACACATTAGCCACAAGGTTAGAAATGATGGTTTAGGAGTCATGCAGCTGGAGGCTACAAGATTCTGACCTTCCCTAAACGGCTCCTAAGATCAGGGCTTGAGATATTTTGCAGACCCCGAAACTTGATGGATCAGCTGGCACCACCCAGATCGATAAACTGGTTTATCTAATCTTGTGACCCCCACCCCCCACCCCCGACCCAGGAACTGACTCAGCACAAGAAGACAGCTTTGACTCCCTGTGATTTCATCTCTGACCAGTCACACTCCTGGCTCACTGGCTTCCCCCAGCTCACCAAGTCGTCCTTAACAATCTGCTCCCCAAATGCTTGGGAAGACTGATCTGAGTAATAATGAAACTCCGGCCTGCTGCACAGCTGACTCTGTGTGAACGGCTCTTTCTCTGTTGCATTTCCCCTGTCCTGAGAAACTGGCTCTGTCTAGGCAGTGGGCAAGGCGAACCCACTGGGCAGTTACAATGTCACTATCTTGTTGATTTTTATTTTGCAGGTTTAAAATACACATTCTCAACTTTTCATAGTCTGCTTAAAGTAAAACTTCTTTTTGTTTTTTCTTGAGACAGAGTGTCACTCTGCCACTCAGGCTGGAGTGCAGGGGCATAATCTCGGCTCACTGCACCCTCTGCCTCCCAGGTTCCAGGGGTTCTCCTGCCTCAGCCTCCTGAGTAGCTGGGATTACAGGTGGGCACCACCATGCCCAGGTAATGTTTGTGTTTTTAGAGATAGGGTTTCACCATGTTGGCCAGGCTGGTCTTGAACTCCTGACCTCAGGTGATCTGCCTGCCTTGGCCTCCCAAAGTGTTGGGATTACAGGCACGAGCTACTATGCCTGGCCAAAACTTCTTAATTCTTAACAATAAAATTTTGAAATGTTGTAGTACCCTTATTTTATGATATAATTGTCATATGTTTTACATTTATAGACATTTATAGAAAATCTTATAATTTTTGCTTTAAATGATTATGTTAATTTAAAGAAATTCAAAGGAAAATTGTTTTTTACATATACTTGTGTATTGAAATTGGTGTTCTTCAGACCTTCCCAAGGATGTGACTTTCGTCTGATATCATTTGGCTTCAGCCTGAAAAGCTTTTAGCATTTCTGGAGTGTAGATTTGCTAGGCACGTGCTGTTTTAGATGTTCCTTCTCTGAGAGCATTTTTGCTTTGTCCTTACTCTTGAAGGATATTTTGCTGGAGCATACAGTTCTAGATTTTTTCCTTCAGCCCTTTGGAGATGTCATTCTCCTGTCTTCCAGCTTCCATTGTTTCTGCTGTTCTGCTGAGAGGTCAAACGGTTGTTTGCATCTTGTTCTCCTGTTCATGATGTCTGCTTTTTCTTTAGCTGCTTTTTCTTTTTCTTTTTTTTTTTTTAGACAATGTCTCACTCCGTCGCCCAGGCTGGAGTGCAGTGGTGTGATCTGGGCTCACTGCAACCTTCTCCTCCCGAGTTCCAGTGATTCTCCTGCCTCAGCCTCCTGAGTAACTGGGATTACAGGCATGTACCAATATGCCCGGCTAATTTTCATATTTTTAGTAGAGATGGAGTTTCACCATGTTGGTCAGGTTGGTCTGGAACTTCTGACCTTGTGATCTGCCCACTTTGGCCTCCCAAAGTGCTGGGATTACGGGCATGAGCCACCACACCTGGCCCTCTTTAGCTGCTTTTAATGTTTCCTCTTACCTTTGATTTTTCTCATTTAGGACATAACGTGCTTGGGATACTCTTCTTTGTATCAGTCCTGCTTTGGGTTCACTTGGGTTTCTTAATTCTTTAATCTCATGTCTTCTACTAAAGTGATAAAATGTGTCCTCTACTTTTTAAAAATGTTTTTCCCCCCCATTTGTTCCTGTCCCCCTGTGACTCAAATTTCACTATTAGACCCTTTGATAGTATCTCTCAGGTATCTGAGACTGCATTCATGTCTTCCCGTTTTTTTCTTCTTCTCCCTAAGGTTACATGATTTCTGTCAATGTATATTCAAGTTTACTGACTCCTCTATCATTCCCATTCAGCTGCTAAATGTACATGTTGCATTTTCCATTTCAGATATTATATTTTTCATTTCTAGAATTTTAATTTGGTTCTTTTGTATTTTATATATTTTAATTAATTGACGTTTGGTTTTCTGTATTTTTCTGATGACATTTACTATTTGTTCATTCATTGCAAGTATTCATTCAGTCTTTATGCCTTTGAGTATTACTGTTATTATTACTTGTTGGGAGAAGGTCTTGACGTGTATTTGATGGAATATATGTTGTTTGCTGAGAGGTGATGGCAAGGAACACCAAGCCGTCCCCAGGCAGGAAATTGCTAGAATAAGTAAGCAATATGCACCAGTCATGCATTAGGTAAACCAGCTCCCAAAACACAGGATATTTGACCTTATCTCCATTACTGACTCACAAAGAGTGCTTTCTAGCTTATTTCTATTTTAGTAGTGAACAGGCACTATCTGCCTGTTTTGTCTATCTTTATTCTAGGAAGAAACACTGAGCACCTGCTTATTAAAAATAATCACTTGTTCACAAAGAATAAATATGTGGGTCAGGGTCTGCTCTGGATTGTCAGCTGGGAAATGCTGTCAGCCCCCTGACGTCCCACTCTGATCCCACTTTTGCACTCTATCTTTGTTTCTCTGTCTTATTTCCTTCAGTGTCACCTGGGTTGGGGTCTCTACGACTGAGCTGGTCTCAGCAGTTACTGCCTAAAATTCCTGTGTAGTAACTCCAGCACCTGAGTTATCTTGGAGCTGGCTGCTGTCATCTGCCTTTACTCTTTATTGTGAGTCACATTTTTCTGTTTTTCCTTTTTTAAAAAATGTAACATCTAAGAATTTCAGGGATTACAGCAGGATATTGTTGTTAAAAATTGTAAAGGCTGGATTTTTTATGTACTTTGGAAGATTGTTGATATTTTCTCTGTTTTTAGAGGTAGTCAATTTGCCTGAATGTAAACTCCAAACATTTTCCTTATAATAATGGAAAATGGCTGAAATCTCTGCTCATTTCTTTCACTTTCAGTTTCTTTGCATTTAATGTAGTCACTGTTTCAGAGTTCAGCTAGAGATTTGGGAAGGGCTTATGCACAGGACTCAGGTATCAATCTCTGTAGTTATCTGTTTTTCAGAATTCATCCTGCCAAATTCCATCTGCTGACATCTCCACAATCTCTGTCCCGATTCTTTATGCTGATAACACTGTTTTCTATCGGAGTTTTATCTGCCTGGCATCGTGATGACTTTTACCTGCCCTCAGCAAAGACTGAAAATTGGAAACCCACTCAGAACCTTTGTCTTCTTCCAAATGTGGTGGGTTTTTCTTTTCTTTTCTCTTTTAAAACCAATATGGCAAGCTTGGTCTTAATGAAGTTAGTTCATTTACTTACATTCATAGTTGGTGAATCAATTTCGATCTCCTTGTTTCTTTTATTAACAACTTATCACATTTTTCTGCCTCTTTACATTTCTCACAAAATTTTATTGCATGCTGAACAATACAATTAAAGGAACTAAAGGTGAGTTTATCTCACCCTGCAGCGCTCCTCCTCTCCTCCCTGTAGGAAGACAGGGTGAAGGCGGATGAAATCTGCCCAGCTAGGAATTAAAGTAGGCTGGGCATGGGCTGTCCCCACAGCCAGACTCAGCCTACCTTAAGTTGCCCATGTTTCTTGGACGTGGTCCTTCTGGGAATTTAACTGAGAGCCATCCACGCTGTTTTTCAATCTGGTGAACATCTCGGTGAGAAGAGCTGCCATGCTTCCTACAGGCCTCAGCTTAGTGGGGCTTGCTCTCTTGAGAAGTGTGAGATGACAGGAAATTCCACTTTATCTTCCTGGCCCAACACTGAAATTTCAGATCGTGTGGTTGTCAGTGCTTTTATTGTTCTTTAAAGTCTTTAAAACTGTGGTTTCTGTAATTTATTACATTTTTCACCTCGATTTTACAGTGAAGTATACTCTGCTGAAAATTGACTTCATCTTACTTGGAAGTGAAAGCCCCACTGATGTTTTAAAAATACAGTAAAAATTAGCCGGGCGTGGTGGCATGCCCCTGTAATCCCAGCTGCTTGGGAGGCCGCGGCAGGAGAATCACTTGAACCTGGGAGGAGGACGTTGCAGGGAGCTGAGATCAAACCACTGCACTCCAGCCTGGGTGACAGAATGAGACTCAGTCTCAAAAAAGAAAAAAGAGGAGCGGAGATCCAAGATGGCCGATTAGCAACAGCTCAGGAATGTAGCTCCCAGTGAAAGCACAGAGAACGAGTGGATTCCGCACTTTCCGATGAATTTTTGTTGCCCACAGACCGGGAGAGTCCCGGCAGAGAAGCCACACGGGTCGCCAGCGGGACTCTTTTGGCCGGCGCGGCTCTTTTGCCGGCGCCCGGCGCGGCGCTTCCCAGTGCAGAGTATATGGGACGGATGGGCTCGACTGGTCCCATCCCCACAAGGAAAACAGCAATTGGAAGCGCTGAGGACTGAGAGTTTCACAGCAAGCACAGCGAACCCAGGAAGGTCTGGCTCTGAGGGGAACGGGCATCCACCAAAGGATAACTAAGAAACTGAAAAACTTCATCACACTGGGCGGAGAGAGATCCAAGATGGCCACGTAGCAGCAGCTCAGGATTGTGGCTCACGGTGAGGGCGCAGAGAGCGAGCGGACGCCGCAGTTGCAGACGAATATTTGATGCCCACGGACGGGGAGATTCCCAGCGAGGGAGCCACATGGGTCGCCAGCGCGACTCTTTTGGCTGGCGCGGCTCTTTTGTCGGCGCCCGGTGCAGTGCTTCCCACTGCAGAGTATATGGGACGGATGGGCTCGACTGGTCCCATCCCCACACGGAGAACAGCAATTGGAAGTGCTGAGGACTGAGAAGCACAGCTGAACCCGCGAAGGCCCAGCTCTGTGGGGAAGGGGTGCCCCCCGAAGGAAAACTAAGAAACAGAAAAAACTTCATCACTAACAAACTGGACGTCCACTCAGAGACCCAATCTGAAAGTCGGCAATTACAAAGACGACAGGTGGATAAATCCACAAAAATGGGAAGAAACCAGTGCAAAAAGACTGAGAACACCCGAAATCAGA
>PVKP010019773.1:0-42872 GCA_004027715.1 Plecturocebus donacophilus | reverse complement strand
TTTTGTGTTCTTGTGTCAGTTTGCTGAGAATGATGGTTTCCAGGTTCATCCATGTCCCTACAAAGGACACAAACTCATCGTTTTTGATGGCTGCATAATATTCCATGGTGTATATGTGCCACATTTTCCCTGTCCAGTCTATCATTGATGGGCATTTGGGTTGGTTCCAGGTCTTTGCTATTGTTGATTAGTTATTTTTAAAGAGCTATGATAAATAAAATTCTTTTGTCTGTGTTATTTTTAGATTTTGATGGATACATTACATCATTACAGATTGTATTCAATCTGTTTTTTAAAAACTGCTCCGTATATATTTAACTTACTGATTTGCCGTGTCTCATTAGCTGCAAACCTGTTTCTTAATGAATTTCCTATTATTTATAGACTTACAGTTCAATGAATTAATATATTTACAATTATAATATATTAAAAACCTTTTCAATCACATTTAAATCATTCTTTCTTCTGTATAAATGAGCTCTATTTTAGCAGAAAACATATAGAATTATACAAATTTACCTGCAAATGTGTTTCTAACTGAATTTCATCACATAAAGTTGAAACTATATGTCTTAGTTTCTGTAGATTGTTAAATTTATATAATACCTTTCTGGGAGAAATGAGAGTAATTAAGAGGCACAATGTTACCTATTTAATTAGCTTATTTGTATCCTCAGAAGACTCCTTAGTTGTGAAAAGTATGAGGAAGCTTGCCCTTAGTTAATTGAATTAGAGGATTTTTAAAGTCATTTACATTTCTCCTTACTCATTTGGTTTAGTTTTGTTCACTCTAAAATGACTCACCAAAAGATTCCAGACCATAAACTTTTGTCTAAGTACTATTTTGTTGAAACCTGCGTAAATCTGTGGTCAAATATAGGGTCAGTTTTAGCCCTTCTTTGTTACCAAAAAGGTACTGAGTATATTTTTACAATAAATACGTATTCAAACATAAAAATATATCACCTAGATCTTTAAGGGATTTATGTGTTGACACCCATTGAACATTTCAAAATGCAATTTGAGAGCTACTTTATCTTTCCTGTGGATATTGCTAAACCACAGGTACAGAGAGCTTAGTTTACATATGAATCCGCCCCTTCTCCAGATAATCGTATTTTCTAAGATAAACTTTACCTATTTTACTTTAATAATTATTTGAAAGGTAAGTCCCAGTTTAGAATTCAGTGAATGAAAGGTATCATGCTTTTAATTACTTTTTAAAAGAACCTAATCTATCTCCTTTGTAAACTCTAAATTAGATTAGATTTTGGGAGGAAACAAAAGCAGAGAGGAGTTGCCAGTGAAATGTTTTGAAGTCAAATGTAAGTTACCAATCTTTTTATGGAATAAAGGAAACTAAGAAAAACAGCAGCTGCCATTTCAGCTCAATAACTCCAGTACCTCCTAGTGAATTCATTTTAAGACTGCTGAGTAGAAATAGTTTAAAGGTCTATTGTAAAAGAAACAAGAATTTTATTCATTAATTAGGTTAGTCAGAGACTGCTTTGAATTTGCAAAACTGAATAACCTTTTATTCCATGACTATAGTTAAATCCTTAAGCTCATTTGATTTCCTATGTCCCATTTGATTTCACTTTAAGGTTTCACCTTTACAAATGCATTATAGGCCAATCCCTTAATGTTTTTATTGCCCTCTCACTTTAGTAAAAAGGCAACAGACTAATTCTTCATAAAATTAACACATGATGGTAGGAATATAAATTGCAGAAATGAAGTCTCCTGATAATGCACAAGTAATAGAATGGGGAGCATTGTTGTTTACGTGTTTTCTGAACTTCAGATAGCTAATGGAGACTTTTCTTTTTTAAAAATTTTAATAGTGACATTTTTATGCTGTAAAACATTAGACTTGTGCAGAGATTACTTTCTATTTTGTTACTTTTCAGTTGAGGTTTATTCAAATGCAGAATTCATGCCAGTATTTTGGATTTTGCTGTCTAGCAAAATGAGATATTAATTTATACTACATTAATTTAGAATTTCTGAAAATTTGAGTCTAGAATGATTTTTTTTGACAGTGAAAAAAGGTATGTTAAACAAATAGTGGAAAAAGTATACATACTCAGTATGTATATACTAAGGAAAGTATACATTTTTAGAAATCAGCAAGTTTTTAAATTTTAAGAATAGTTGAAAATGTTCAAAGCATTATTTTTCAGTAACTTTATGTCATGGTTACAACTTACTAATTATGTCATTTATCTTCCTAGGAAATATTTGGTTTTTCTAGAGCTTAATATACTTTACATTATTATAGTTTCTTAAAAATACTTTAAAAAATGTTTTCAATATAATAAATTAGAAGTTTAATCAAACTGTACAATGAACAACAGAGATCTATTGCTCCGAACTCCCTATCCAAGATACCCAATCACCAGGGGCAAGAACTGTAAACCTTTAAGCTGTTTCTACCGGTATTTGTGTCTAAACAGTATGCTGATTCTGGTTTTTCTGTTTCTTGATTTTCTACTTTAGACTATATGTTTCTATTAATGTCCTACAGTGAAATTTCTTTTAACTATCAGTTCATACATATAAAAACATGTTTCCTCTCTCTCCATTATCATAAAAGAGTTTTATTTTAATTTTTGGTTAAAATATTATTCAATGTTTATATTATTATGAGTATATAAATTTACTTTTTTCTGAGCTTAGTATTATACTTTGAATAAAGTTGGTTTCTTGAGCAACTGTTTTTATTGTAGCTTATAACTTGTTTTATCACGTGTTTAATTTGCACATACTCATCACTCCAACATGCCAGAAACACTATAAATCCTGTCTATACAAACACATCATGTAATCTCCTGGGTTCTTTACCCCCGCCCGCTCTTTTTTTAAGCCAATTTCTACAACAGCTTATCTCTAGGGCAGCTGCATAGCTGCTAACCCCCCGACTTCCTTTCACCAGCATCCCAGACATTCCTTTTGCTTATCCTCTTTCTGTTATTTTTTAATTTCAGGCAAACATTTCCTCCAGAAACTTATGAGAAAGGAATCGTGGGCATTACATTTTTGAGATTCTCCAATTATGAAAACATTATTGAATATGGCATTTGACTCAAGATGGAATTCTGGTTTAGAAATTAGTATTTTTCCAAATGTTGAAGTTATTCTAGCTTCCAGTGTTTCTCTTGAAAAACCTTACGATGTTCTAATTCTAAATCTAGATCTGTGTAATGTGAACTGTTGTGCTTGTTAATCTCTTCAGAAGATTTTGTGATTATCTCTTTATCTTTGGTATTTCAAAATTTCAAAATGGTACAACCTATGTGCCACTCCCCATAAAAACACAAAACAAACAAAAAAATACATTGCACTGGGTTGAGTACTCAACAGGTCTTTTTACATCCTGAAAGATAAATATCTTTCAATCTTTGAAAATATTTTGATATTATTTCTTTGATGATTTTAGGGTTTCTCTTTACCTTGTTGTATTTCTTTCTTAAAATGTAAGTCAGTGCTCTAATTGTATTACATTTTATTGTCTATTTTCCATATCTTTGTGATTTTTCTGCTTTCTAAAATGTATTCTTAACTGGACCATCCAACCCTTCTGTGGATATTTTTATGTCTGTTATTATATGCAGTAATTTCTAAGAGTTATTTCTTTTACTCTGAGTTTCCTTTTTTAATAATCTCAGTGTGCTTTTATGGATGCATTATCTTCTGTCTCTGAAAAAATTAATTTTTTTTGAATTATTATCCTTCTATGTATTTTTCTTTTTTATCCAATATCTTATTTTCTATTTATTGATTTTGTTCACTATTTTTCATTTAGAGGATTGGTTTATATGTGGTGCTCATTGACCATGCATTCAGTTTTCAGTGTTGAGCAAAATGTTGATTTACTGCTCAGAATAAAAGTTGATTGGATGCTTAGTGTGCATGAGTCAGCTTGCAAATGGCTGGTATACCTCACAGTAAGGAGAGTCACTTGAGTATTTTTAAATATAAATGTTTAGGGTCCATTTAACCTGGTCTAATGTTCATAGAGCAGAATTTTCTAATCTCCTGTAGGTGAACATATGAAATTTGCTGGGAAGTTCCACTTTTGATGATGCAGACTTTCATATTAAGCCTATTGTTTTTATTTGGTTCCCTTATTTCTCTCTACTCCTGTCAGCTATGTCCAGTGACCCAAAGATAGAACTCTCTTTCTTAACATCTGCATAAAGTTAATGTGTGTTGAGGAAAGAGGGATACTTTAAGGATTGGTAGGAAAGTTAAAAGTTTTTTTAGAGAAGTCATCTTTCCTGTCATTCAACAAACCTCACTATTTTCAGTCTTATCCCACAAACTTCAGTAGTTCTTTACAAGTCACTAGTATTTCTCATTTCTGAGTAATTCAGTGGTTTGCAAGGAGGGGCTTGGCTTGCTTCCTTAGGTTTTTCCCTTGAGAGAGCTTTGGCATTGGCTTTCTTTATTGTACAAGTTACCACTTTTCTTTTACCAAATGTTTTTTGACACCTCTCATCTACTGTAGTTTCTTCTCCCTTTCTTGTGTTTGTATGTTTTGCATTTACTCACTTGTCACATGAATGCAACTGAGAAAAAATCCATGCTCAACCAGAACTCAATGCAACTTCAATTTTGTAAAATTATTCTGTCATTCAATAATTTTTAAATTTTATTTTAGTGACATCACATTAATGACATTTTGCAGTAGCTGAGATAGCAAAATGTTGTTGTGAGGAAATGGTTACTTGCTAGCTATGGAATTCAAATCTGGTCTGCCCACCACTAGGAGAAAATTGTTTTGAAAATGAATATATCTATATACTGATTGAATTCTTCAGTCAATAAAGAAATATTCCTACAACATGCCAGAGTGTTTAATTGGTTTTCTATAGTACTCAATTCCAAATACAAAAATCAATGTTAATGAATGAGACAGCCTATCGGTAGTATTGCAATCTATGTTTAGCTTATACCTAGAATAATTGCTACTGTTATTGTCCATGAGTTTTAGACATCACTATTGATGATTGCTAATAAAATATAAATAAAATTGACCAATATCATAAAATGTCTTACTCAAATATATAAGATTCAGTGAGCATACTGATATATTCCATTAAATTGCTGTAACTGATGAAGAGATAAAAAGAATAAACTATTGAAAAAGTGGTAAATTCAAGAAGGAAATGAATTCAAAAGTTATTTGGTGATAGTATTTTTGGCTATTTCTATTACAAAGGAAAGATGAAACATCTATTTTAATGTTGTTTTTGAATTAGTGGCTAGATACTGGCATTGATAATTGAGATATGAAATACAAGAAAAAGAGGAGTTTGGGTGAGAAATGTTGGATTTGGTTTCAGACAGGTTAAGCTTGAGGTTCTTTTCAAATATTAAACAGCAGCCTGTAATACAGTACTACAGCTCATCAGAGATGTCTGGGTCAAATATGTAGAATTGATCGGATTAGCTTAGCTACACACAACAGAAATATTCTCATATCACAAGTGTTTAAGCAAAATAAAAATTTATTTTACTCTAGTAGAATAAGCCTGTGGAGGGAACTTAGGCTAACTTGACCACAATAAAGTTATCCAGGCTTTTTCCAGATGTCCACTCTGCCATCCCAAGGGTTGGCCCTCCTCCTATGAGATCCAAAATTTTGCATGTAAATACTTCATCACAATGGTGTCCCCAGTAGCTAAAGGGGATAAAGGAAGAAGACATCACCTTTCTCTTTTCAAGACACTTAGTCAACCTCCAACACCATTCTGTTTACATCTCTTTGGCCAGAATTTAGTTGTATCTCAAGAGACTACAAAGAAGTCCTGGGAATAGAGTCTTTTAATCTGTATGGTAACTTGACAGGCTAAAAACCAGCTTTCTGTATTTTTATAAAAATAAGAGAATAGAAGAAGGAATATGTACCTGACAGTTATGAATTAAGTTACTGGCACATAGATTGCATTTGAAATGTAGATGTATATGAACCAGAGTAAGTATGTTAAAAATCTTATTTTTAAATCAGATTTTTGCAGTCTGCGCAATGAATGCAGATGAGGAACTAAAGAGAAGTAGAGACAAACCCTGCAAGAAACTTGAATGAAAAATGAGGGACAGGATAGTATCTTAGAAATTTAGGGTTTGTGAGAGTAAAGTGAAATCAGAAGGAGGTAAGTCAAAAATGGAGGACACCAAGTCAAATTTTTAAATGATGCTATATAGTGATTCTCTACCTAGTGAATGTATGTGCACTAATCCTTTTCTTTAGGTATTATCATCTTTTTTATAAAAGTGCAAACATGTAGGCCTGAAAAGTTAAATAACTTAAATTGAGACACAGAGCTGTGAATTTAACCAATGCCCCAGTCTCAACTCATAATCTCAATCTATCCCACTACTTCTTAATTAGGGGTTGCCTTAACTCTTAGGCATAATTAATTTACTTTTTTGTTCCTTAAATTAGGAAGTTACAGAGCTCAGTGAAGCTGAGATGGTGTTAGAATGAACAATGTAAGTGTGCTCTCAGTGGAACAAACTTTTTAATGGTGACAAATTTCAAAACAGTTTTTCTAGGAACTTGGATCCAGTGCTGAAGGTGCAAATTCTAATTACATTTCCAAAGTGAGCAAAGCTTATCACTATATATTTTCTTCAGTGACAGAATTTTTTTTATATATTTAAAAACATAACTAACTTTCCTACAAATAACCCCCAAACAAACAAAAATCTAGATTGAATAAAATTCACAGTGAGTATACCCAACCAACATCTGTATGTGCAACTAAACACTGTGTCTATTATGCAGTGCGAACCTTATACAATACAAAAGTGTTCTGGGAAATTGAAGAAGCCCAAGTTTTAACTCTGCAGTGTTTGGGGAGAGAAGATGGAGGGAGTAAGAGAAGGGGAAATACATTTTATTTTTCTTAATTTTGTCCTTCCAATATATTCATAAAGTTCAAAAAGCAAAAGGGAGCTTGGAATGGTAAAGAAATAGAGGAATAAGGAGTGTGGGACCCTTGTCATTGGATTTAGGACCCACTGGGACCCCTGGGTGATTTATGATCCCCCAGGATGATCATGCCTGGAGATCCTTATCTTAATTACATCTGCAGAAACTCTTCTACTAAATAAGATTGCATTCTGAAGTTAGAGGTGGACATATCTGTTGAGGGCCACTATTCAGCTCACTAAAATGAGCATGATCAAAGTTTTTAAAACATGTTTTTAAATTGTGAAATATAATAAACAGAAAAATACGTAATATATAATATATGATATAATTAAAAATTATGAAGTGATCACCTGTGTACCTACTACCCATATCAAGACATAGACCATTCCCAGAACTCTAAAATACAGTTTCCTTTAAGGATCACCTCATTCCTGTTCACTGGAATTATTATGACTTTATGGGAATTACTTTCTTGCTTTTCTTTAAAATATTACTACTCATATTATAAAATAAGACAGTTTTACATATTTTTCAATTTTAAACAGATGAAACACTATTATGTGTTTTACTTTGTGTTATGCTTCTTTTAATTAATATGATATTTATAAGAACCATATATCATTGAGGGTGGCTGTAGCAAATTTATTTTCTTTACAACTTAGCTATACATTTTATATTTGTTGCTTAAGTTTGTCACATTCTATTTTTGGCTATCACAAACACATATTATAAATATTTTGTCTATATTTATTCTGGTATAACTGCACAGTTTTATATGAGATGTATGCTCACTAGATGACAGTTTTTCAAAGCAGTTACAGCAGTATACCTTTCATTAGCAGCTGGTGTGAATTCCCAATGTTCTCGCATATTTAATAGCATACAGTATTGGCTGAAATTTTAGTTTTCTGTAATTTCATAGATGTGCAGTTATATTCCATGGCAGCAGTTTTAATTTCCTTCTTTCTTTTTTTTTTTTTTTTTGAGACGGGGTTTTGCTGTGTTGCTCATGCTGGTTTTGAACTCCCAAGTAGCTGGGATTACAGATGTGTGCTACCATGCCAGGTTTATGGTAATTTTAATTTAAATCTCTCTAATTACCAATAAAATTGGTTATATCTTCATAGGTTACTGAATTTATACTTTCATAAACTTTGCTGGTTCAGCTGTTTTTACCATTTTTCAATTTGATTGCCTTTTCTTGTTATTTGTCTTTCTTCTTTATGATTCTGGATAGGAGTCCATTTGTTAGTCACGCATACTATAAATGTTTCCCTTCATGTAGTAGTTGTCTTTACTCTCTTTTTATTGTGTGTTTTTATGAGCAGAAGCTCTTTTTATAATGTAGTCAAATTTATTCATCTTTTATTTATGGTTAGAGTTTTCGGTACTTAAAAAATCTTTTTTACCCTTTCTTACCAAAGCTTCTAATTTTAATTTTTCTTTTTCTGTGCATCTATCACCAGTTAAACCCTTTGCTGATTGACATATTCTTTTTCCAGAGATGATAATATATTTAGGTTGTAATCAAGTCTTGCTTAGTGGGAGCAATTCTGTCACTTTAAGATGTGTTGTATAATTCTTGTACATGATTTTTCCAACTTAACTTGGAAGCTAGTCTTAATTTGCTCATTTTCATCTTCTTAGGAGATTTGTTATGGTGGCCCTTAGCTATCCAGTGTGTATGGATAAAAGAGGGTTTCCTTTGAAATTGGTTTGCTCTGATAGTGCTTGTATATAAAAAATCTCCTGGACTGATTTCAGAGTTGATCGTACTTTATATTAGTTAGGTGTTTGACTACATGAAAAAGTTTACTATTTATCAAATATTTTACATATGATATTTCAGTGAATTATTCAGTGAAAGCTATAAATACATATAACTAGGATAATTTTATTGCAGACTCTCAGACTCATTAAATTACATAATAAAGGGCACGCTAGGAAGTTAAGTGCTGAAATAGGAACTCAAGTCTGACTTTTTTCAGTCCTTCCCTTAAATAAAGTTTTAAACTTTGGAGTGACAAATTCATTTATTTTAAATTATATCAACAATTTTAAGATAAATAAAAGAGCCATGCCATTTAAACTATGTCCAGATTTCTCCTTATGAGCATTCTTTCTTTATCCAGATTCATGTAGAGTTATTCACTTTTATGATCCTTTTGAAAGTTATTTCTGTTGTTTTACATGTTAGTTAAATGTAATGTATTTTCTTTCTTTTTGGGTACTTTGGGATGAGATGTAGGAAGCCTTTGTATGATAAAACCTGCTTAAGCAAATGGACTTTATTTCTTTCTTGTTTGCTTTTCTTTTCTTTTCTTTCTTTCTTTCTTTTTTTTTTTTTTTGACACAGAGTCTTGCTCTGTTGCCCAGACTGGAGTGCAGTGGTACAATCTTGGCTCAATGCAACCTCCACCTCCCAGGTTCAAGCCATTCTCATGCCTCAGCCTCTCGAGTAGCTGGGATTACAGGTGTGTAACACCATGCCCAGCTAATTTTTGTATTTTTAATAGAGACAGGGTTTTGCCATGTTGGTCAAGGTGGTCTTGAATTCCTGACCTCAGGTGATCCATACCTGCTTGGCCTCCCAAAGTGCTGGAATTGCAGGAGTGAGCCACCACATCCAGCCTCTTGTTTGCCTTTTAGTGTGTGTATTAGATGAGTGAAATAAGGGGAGTATAGGCAAGAAAAAGAAAAATTATTCAGGAAGTTAATTTACTGTTTGTCTACAATACCATTGGACTATGGTTGCTTTTTTAAAAAATTCTAGTTAAGCTTATTCAGTTTTAGAAAATATAAATGACAGTGCTTTAAAAATATAAATTGCATTGCATTAAATATATATAAAATCAGATTTATATATTTGTAATGGGCAATGTACAACTTTCTGCCTCAGAAGTTATTTTTAAAGAGTAGATTCAGTGATTCTAAATGTTTATAGCTCCAGACTAATAATAAAGATACCTAGTTATCTGTGAGGTTCTGGAGGGGATAGGGAAGTAGAAATAGTGGGCATACTGATCTTTTGAACCTATTTGCAAACAGAACTGAAATATCATAATAAGCAGATCAGATTTTAAGCAAAAAATATTTCAAAATGCAATGTCTAGATTAATATAGCACTTTTGGATAAAAATGCTCACAGTTGTGCAGTTGCGTGATTTTTCTAATCCCCTTTGCCTTGTAGCATAGGACCATGGACAATTTATTATGTAATTCTTTAGAATTATAGTATTTGTATAATAATACATTGTAAAGAAAATTTGGGTATTTGAAATAACATCTAACATGTCAGACTAATATTAATCACGAAGTTGTGAGCCATCATTTACATATGTTTCTATATATGGTTTATTTTTAGTATTATTTCTCATTTTGAAAAAATTCAGGAGTTCCTAGAATTGAAATTCTAGTATAAATACACTTCTTTAAAAAAATTCCTTTTGGTTTTAATTATAATCACATCTTTTTTAGAAGAAGAGCAATAGAGAGGGTAGCTTTTATCTGTCAGTTTCTCCACTGAGTTATACCATATCATGCTTTCAGGACATACATTTATTGTCCAAATATATGTCCTACTAGTTGATATAGATTGAAGTCAGGGTAAATCTTTATCATTCTACTGGGTGTTCAGGGGGTTCTCTTAAAATCATGCTTTTCAATTTACTTGGAGTCTCTTTGGCTCCATCTCCTGCTGTTGTAATCATTAGCAAAAGTCCATAGAGAGTGGAATTTCTCAAAATATAGACAGTTTTTTTTAATTCAGAACATGAGCCCTGCAGGCATTTCTTTTCATTTTTACTTAGCTTGGGATATTTAGCTGCACCTTTGACTTCAATATGCTTCTTACAGAGCCTGAACAGGGAATATGTTTCCTCCTGCTTTAAGATACAGATGGCAAAAATCCTTAGTCTGCCAAGGAATTTTATTTGCTTTTAAATCCTAACAGTCCCTTTATATGACTTTGTTATAATAAGATTTTAATAGTGCAAATAAGGGTCAAGACTTCTTTGTTGATGAAATATTAAATCACCCTTTGGCTTTCTTGTATCTGACAGTTATTTTCTATTTCATCTTTAAGAGCGGAAGTCCATGAGCTTTTCATCCAGTGATGTAGTTAGATTTTATTCATGTTCAGACTCATTGAAACCTGCCAACCATATAAAAACAGTTGCCAATATGGGAGAAGTCTTCCTTGTGTTGTGATAGAAAGGATTTCACTGTTTAAAAGTAAACTTAAAATAAAAATGTATTCCCCTCATTAAAAGAGGAGCATGTGCCTGCTTGTCCCAGGTGGCTTTCTATAAGAATGAGAAACAGAGTAGACTTATTTGATAATATCTTCAATTGTTTTTCAGATTGTGTGTATGTGTACACATACATACACTATATTTATATACACATACACAAATACCCCCCATATATATATATGGTGTTTGGCCTTAGAAATAAGCCCCAATTCAATGTCAACTTTGAATTGGTTATAAACATACTTAAACTTGATTTTTAACCAACTTGAAATACAAAGAAAACTTTTTTTTTTCTTAAATTAAGTCTTCTATTTTTTGACTTGTAATTGTGATTTATGTGTCTGGATTTTAAAATGATTTAAAATGAGCTGAATTTTGAGTGAGTGAATTTCTCTTGACGTTACGCTTGCTATGGTTTTGCTCTACTACCTGAGTTCTTTTTTGTAGGTGGAATCTATCTAATCATCTGTAGGAGCAACTATAGGATCATAGTTAAAAAAAAAAAAAGTCATATTGATTTTGCCTTCATGATGCTTCCCTATCACTTCCATCCCTTCCATTCATTCTGTCACTGCTCTAATTCAGGTCCTCAGTTCCTTAAATCAAACTTTTGCAAGTTTCCATTTAGCCATTTTGCTTTCCAATTTCTTTCCATTCCAGTTCATTCTAAAGATTACTTTCAAAAGTATCATGTTTCAAAAATATAGTCTTATCACACTTTTATCTACTACAGAACCTCCCGTGTCTACTCCCCTTGCATTTGAGTAAGTTTCGAATTCCTTAGGAACTGCTCAGTTCAATACAGAAGCCACTAGCCATATGCAGCTATTTAAATTTAAATATAAACTTAATTAAAAATAAATAAAAGAAATTGAGTTCCTCAATCACAGTAGCCTAGTTTCAAATACTCAAAAGTCGCATGTGGCTAGAGATTACTGAATTGAACAGCACTGTTCTAAGATTCTCTCATCATCAAAGTTTCTATTGGACAACCCTGCGTAGAATGTTATGACAACCCTTCCATCTTTTTTAAACCATGTTCCACTTTATTTTTCCAGTCTCATTGTCTTCTACACAGTGTTAACATACCTCTGTGATCCAGTCATATGGGTCTACTTATTGCTGAAAATGTCAGTCATTCAATCAACAGACTTCACTGAGTACCTTCTGTATGCTAGGCACCAATCTATTGGAAACACCACTGTGAATTAAAAACAAAACAAACGCAAACTGCTGTCATGGAGTTTATATCAGTGGGAATTATAAACATCCAAAATGATTAAAATGTAAAATATCTTGGCAAACTGTGCTAGAAAGAAAAATAAAATCTAGTAATGTGTAGAGAATGTTGAGTGGGTGGTTAGATGGGGTGTTCTGGAAGGGTCTTTTTCATGAAGGCATATTTCAGCAGAGGCCTGAATAAAATGAGGAAATGAAACATGCAGCTCACTGGGGTAAGTGTAAGCTATTCATCTTACTGCCTTTAAGCTTTTTGCTACTCGTAGCTTTGTGGAAATATTAATAAAGGTCATAGCGTCAGTAAGTGGTAGCCTCTTATCTTGTTCTAAAGATTGTTGGTTTCAAGCCAGAATGTAATCAGAATCATAGACTATTTAAGCTAGAGGCATCTATAGAGATCATCTAATCCATTTTGTAGTTTTAAAAAGGATGAACCTAAGATTTAGATAGGGTAATTGATTTGTTTTAAGTAACAAAGTGAAATAATGGTAAATGGCAATTAGAACCCTGGTCTCCTTGCTCTTAGTATTTTCTGAATAGGACTGAGTTTTCTGAATAAAGAGATCCAGATGGAGATGACATCTTGAAGCTTTTAAGATTTTTTAAAAATGTAATATTTATTTAATACTTTATTTTGATTTTCTTCAGAAACTTATTGATGTTGATATTCAAATGAACCATTTGTTTTTCTCTTTACACTGAGAGTCCATGTGGTCATTTTGAAGACATGTTTACAATGAAATACACATGTGGTTATCTTTTAAGTTTTACTTTCCCAATACTATAAAACATTTTTTGCATTATAAACATGATACACACATATGTTTATATGCATGTGCATGGTGGGTATATGTGTATCTGTCATAACTCAAATATCAATTTTATATTCTGCCTTTGTATTCACAGAGTGTATTCACAAAACTCTAAAATTCCTTTGTGTGTAGTCCTAAATAGCATAAAGTCATGACTTTTAATTGAATTATGGCTTTATTCCCCCAATGGAATACTGAGGCATTGCTTTAAGAACTCACAGAAGGTGGCCTTATGATACATTTTCTAGAAGATCTTAAGAAGTCTTAAAAATATTCTATGATAAGTGAGGGCTCAGAGTCCTCTCTTTTGTGGGGTGCAAGTTCATGACACATTCCTCAAGGTTAATAGCTTAGTAGTATAATTTTATTGCAGACATTATATTGTCAAGGCATAGTAATCTCATAAGGTACATCTTTATTGAATAATTCTGAAAATACTTCGAGCACCTAACTTCAGCTGTTGAGAATAGATACAAAATTATACATTATGCTCTATAATTTTAGGAAAATAGATTATTTTCTTGCTACATTAATAAAGCTTTATTTTACATATATCCTTTCCATATAATAAATATCCATTTCTCTTTCATATGTCCATGATTAAATGTCTTAAAAGAATTAAATATTTCTTTTAAAAATAAACAGAATGATTTGTCAAAACTTCTAAAATACATTGTATGGTTCCAGAATCTGCTTTTCATGTTTTTCTTTTGGGTGTGGTATGTTACTGATTCATTCAGTGTTTGTGCCTTAATTGTAGTATATCCATAAGGAAATTGAATATCGGTAGACTATTTATTGCAGTTGAAGATATAGCAAAATATATAATTAAGTTTCTAGGAGGGAAATACCTATAAGTGAATGATTACACAGTGTCAGTGTAAAACAGTCTTTTACTAAGGAAAATATATACCATTATTTACACCAAAAATAATCAGCAACGATTTTGCCTACAGGTGAAACACATTGGAGTGTCCTAATTTTGTATCATGTGTCCTTTCTGCCATTCTCAGGCTAATGGCAATCTTCGTGACAAGCCTGATTGTACTGTTAAGCTCCAGAAGAAAAAAATATGGCTAAAGAGTATATTAAAATATATACAATTTAAAAGGAAAATGTTGTTTATTTTTGCAAGTGAAAGATTACCAACAGAATGCCAAAATTAAAGGTCAGTTTTAGAATGAGCTCTCATATTACAGAGTTTACGAACAAACCATGTATTATATAAGAAAAGAAAAATCAATCATATACCAAAGTAGTGCTTTCAAAAAGTATTTTAGTTTTCTTATAGAAAAGTAGAGAAATGAAAAATACATGAACTCTTTCTTAACCTTAATCTATGTTTATTAAGAATTTTTAAAATGTTTCCTATGAGAACTAAAGAGGAATGAAAGTGAAAAGTGTTTTTTAAAAATGGAGAGAATATGGAAAAATATAGGCAAATGAAGGAGTACAAATAGAAAATACAATTATGTTGAATAGCAGAAAAGAAAACAGTGCAAAACAGCCTCTCTATTCTTTTGTTCTTGGGATCAAAGCTTTTATTCCTGGTGATTGGTGGAATCCTTTTGGTTACTAAGCTCCCTTGAACAAAATCTAAAATCAAATTAAGTCAAATTCTGTGCTATTACAAGCCATCTCATCTCATAACATGACTTTAGTATATTTTTCTTAATATCAAAGAAATTATATGGGCTACATAATTCTGAAAGCACAACATAAAGTTAAGGTATTTCTTTAGAAGAAACAAAATATATGTTCTTTTTCACATTTGTGTTTGATTTTTATTATAAAATTTGACAGAAGAACCAAAGAAAGAGAAAAGAGAAACCCCTAGAGACTTTGTATTTTCCTAGCTGACAAAAAAAAGCATCACTTTTAGCAATTTTTCTTTCTCTATTTGCTTTTTATAACGTCTGACTGAAACCAGAGAAGAAAAGAATATTACATTCTGTTTTTGGCTTTTTAGGGGATTTTTTTTTCTTTTTCTTTTTCTTTTCTTTTCTTTTCTTTTCTTTTCTTTTTTTTTTTTTTTTTTTTTTTTTTTTTTTTTTTTTTTTTTTTTTTTTTTTTTTTTTTTTTTTTTTTTTTTTTTTTTTTTTTTTTTTTTTTTTTTTTTTTTTTTTTTTTTTTTTTTTTTTTTTTTTTTTTTTTTTTTTTTGCAGCTAAAGTAAAGATTTGAAGTACTTTTTACAAGGTTATTTCCAAGGTAATTTTTCTTTTATTTTTAAATAGAAAATTTTTTGAGAATCAAAATCAACATCTAGTCCATATTTACTGAATATAAAGATCCCAGTGGTGAAATAGGCATAAAGTTAGCCTTGTAGACAGTGACTGAAAAATGTGGGGATGAGGAAAGGAAAGATTTGGAGTATGAAAATTTCAAGCCTAAGCTGTGGGCCTTGGTTTTTGATGATGAGAGTTAGAGACACAAGAGAAATCAGTTGTATCACGACTGTGAACAACACACAGCTTGCTTTGCTTTTGTGTCTGCCTACATGCTTATAGTCCTAAAAATTTATGTAACGGACCGAAAGAAGAGAGTAAGACTTCTTTTAATATAATCAATCCTATTGCCATCTCAGAAGGAAATGTGTTATCTGTGATAGCGGCTTAACAGTAACAAAGTTTTTATCTTAACAGTGACAATCCACAGATTCAGATTTTATCACTCCAGGGAGCCATTTGGATAGTTACTATGGAGGGTGCAGAAGTAAAGAATGTAATAAAGCTGTTAGTGTTCCAGTGAATACTATGCTTAAGTGATGCTTCAGTTAAGGTGTTTGACTAACTCTTCCTTGAATTCCAGGTAGGTATGATCTTTGCATACACTCTTAGTTTTAAAAAATGGTTTTTAAATTTTTAATATTATGTTATGCAGCAACTCAGATCTCCTTGAGGTTGCCAATAGACATGATTCATTTGTTGTTGCTGTTTTCTGTATCATACTATATAACATTTCTTTGAAAAGTCATAAAGAATCTTTTCATTTCAGCATTAGTAAAACCATAAAATTCAAATCACCGATAGAAATCTTTAAAAGGTTTTGAGATGATAATGACTCTATCTGTGAAGCACCTAGTCCTTTTAGTGCATTTCAAATACCAATTATCATTTTGATCTGCTTGACAATGATGAATGTAGGAAGCTTTGTGGTAATTTTTATGTGGGTAGAAAAAATATAGCATGCACTCATGAATGTTTTGGTATTTGTTTCAGAAAATAACAGAATTTTTAAAATTATAGCACACAGTGAAAAATATGCCACAAACTATAAATTTATTATTATAGACAATTCTCTCATAGATAATCTTAGGTACATTAAGTAGCTAGGATTATGGAGGCAGTAATGCCCTGGCTTTTTTTTTCTGAAAACGAAATGGTTACCTTCGTTTATTTGGTTTCTGATTTTTGAGACTCCTCTACAAAGTGGGAAGAATTTTCTTGCTTTAGAATCTTGAAATCTGTGTGTGCAACACTCTCTAATACAGTTTAATTTTGCCCTGTTTTGAACTTTATATAACCAAATTTTGTGGTATGCAGTATCCTATCATGTTATTTTCACTGAATAATATGTTTATATATAAAATTCACCCAGGTTGTTGCATGTGGCTTTGGATTTTCCACTTTTATGCCGTATACTATTCTATTATATGCTTATATCACAATTTATTAATCCATTTGACTGAGTATTTGGTTGTTTGATGGCAGGTATTAATAGTGCTGCTATGATCATTTCTACATATTTTCTAGTATACATTCACAAACATTACTATATATATGAAGCAGAACCATTGAGTCAAATGTATGCATTCAAAAGTTATTATAGCAATATATGCTTTCGTCCACTTTTTTTTTTTTTGGAAATGGAGTCTTGTACTGTCTCCGGGCTGGACTGCAGTGCTAGATCTTGGCTCACTGCAACCTCCACCTCCTGGGCCCAAGTGATTCTCTTGCCTCAGCCTCCTGAGTAGCTGAGATTACAGGTGCACACCACCATGCCCAGCTAATTTTTGTATTTTTAATAGAGATGGAGTTTCACCATGTTGGCCAGGACGGTCTCAATCTCTTGACCTCATGATCCGCCCACCTCGACCTCCCAAAGTGCTGGGATTACAGGCATGAGCCACTGCCCCCGGCCCTCATCTTCAGTTTTAATGATTCTGGGTGTTCCATACAGTAAGTATCAACTGATGTTTTCAGGCTTTATATTGTTGCGAACTGGTGGCTGTTTAGTGGTATTGTGATTTTAATTTGTAATTTCTTGCTTACTAATAAGCTTGAGCACCATTTGTGTTTATAGGGCATTTAAATTTTCTCTTTTCTTAGATTCTCTTCATGTCTTTTGACCATTTAAAAAATTGTTTACCATGGTTTCCTTACTGATTTTTTTGGAGTTCCTTTCATATTCCACTTATAAGTCCTTTGTCAGTGTTATGTGTTGCAATTATCTTTTTCTGTGCTGTGACATCCTTTCACTTTCCTCATCTTTTTTGATGAACACTATAAAGAAAAAAACAAACTTACTTTAAAGCACTTTTGGTGTTTTGTTTAACTTTTCCCCCAAGAGTATAAAGATACCATTCTGTTTTACTGTTATCCTCTTAAGCCTTTGCAGAGTTTTCCGTTTGCTTTTGCTTTTTATTATTTTTTAACATATACGTCTATAATCTACTTGGTGTTATTTTTGCTTGGTATGAATGGTTTGGTCCAGTTTAATTTTTTTTTTACGTAGATACTTAATTATCCTATTTCTCGAGAAGTCTGATATTTCCATAGAATTCTTTTTTGACAAATCTACATTGCTTCTTTTTCATAAGTAAAATATCTGTAATGCATGTGTCTGGGTTTAAGCTCTCCAATCTGTTTCCTTGTTCCATTGTCTATCTTTGTGTCAGTACCAAATTGTCCTAATTATTGTGGCTTTATAACAAGCCTGAATATCTTACAGAGTACTTACTTTAATCCTGTGATTATTTTAAAAGATCTTGACCTTTGATTACCCCTTTAATATTTGAATTAACTAGTCCAATCCACACATATACCCTAATAAAAGTTTGGTTTATGGTTATATTAAATTAGTTTACAGATTAGGAAGAGAATTCATATCTCTGCAGTATTGACTTTTCCAATCCATGTAATACTATATGTCTGGATTTATTTAATTCTTTAAAATTCATTGATAAAATTTTTTTAAATCTTGCATATTTGTGGATTTATTACTGATAACGGTTATACTAATGACGTTCAAAATTATTTTCATTGGTTTATTATTGGTACATATACTACAGCATTGCTAAATTCTTGCTAATTCAAATAATTTAACTATTCCTTACTGGAAATTTATTTATATATAGTCTTTTATGTCTTAAAATTTGTATAAATTTATTTTTTCCTCTTGACTTACTACACTGATGGCAGATTACAGCAAAGTGTTCATTAGAATCCATATTTTCTGGTTCTCAATCTTGTTCCCAATCTCAAAGGGAAAACTTTAAAAATTAAATAAATTTTTGTAAAGCTCTTAGATCTTCTAAGTCTAAGGAATTTCTCCCTTAGAGTCTGCTTACATTTTTATAATGAATTAATATTGAGTACTACAATGCTTTGTCTGTCTGTATTGAGAATTCCACATTATTTAAAAAAAATCTTAAGATGGAAAAATACAAATATGGATTTACTAATGTTAAGACAACTTTCCTTTATTGGTATAAATCTAACTTAGACATGCTATATTATCCTTTTATGTAATTCAGCAAGTTTATTAATGCTTATAAAATTATTGAAATATTAGTAAATTTTAAAAACTTCTAAGTATTTTGTTACATGTTTTCATAGGTGAGATAAAACTATAACTTTTCTTTTTGTTTTTGTCCTTGTCAGGTTGTGGTATAGAAGGTACATATCCTCTTTTTCAGTTCTCTCAAATGATTTATATGTATTTAAGTTGTTTTTGAGATTTTAGTAAAAATCTCTAATAAAGACATTCAAGCCTGCTGTCTTATTTCCAGGAAGACTTTTTGATTTAATACAATTATTTAATTAATTGATCGTTATAATTACTTGACTCAAATAGAGATAAATGTTAATGGTGTGGGAAATTTAGATTTTGCATGTTTTTGAAATAGTTTTGTGCACATTTAATTGCCTAAGGATTTGTCCATTTTTGGTAAAATTTCAAATATCTTGGAATTTTTTATTCATAATTAACTATCATTTTGTGATGTCTACAGGTCATCTGTCTTTTTTTAAGAGAAAAATAATATCCAAAGAAGTCCCACCACCCAGAAGACTTTTACATTCCTTGTCTCATTTGCCAGAATTTCTTCTTACAAGTGCTAAATCAATTATGGTTAAGGAAAATGTTGTTACCTTGATTTGTTTTTAGGTGATGGAGTTTTTCTTCCTTTTTGATGACTTTACTATTAAAGTGTGAACACTTGAACAACTAAGCCAGCAATAAAGAATGGAGGTTAGGACTGGATTTAGCTGGACAATCAACATTGTCTAACATAGAAAGAAAAGAGAAAGGAGGAAAAAAGTGAGTTAGTTTATTTGTTCCTTAAACTGATTGGAGTTGGAATCATGACCACTTGTAGATGGAAACATCCTGATTACTTTTTCTGATTGCTTGCAAAATAGTGGTTCTTTATTTCTTATTTTGGTTATAATTTATTTACATAATGTGACTTGATATCTGAGGGATGACTTTAGTTTTTAAGCCCAGTTAGGATGCTGGAGAATCAGTGGAGAATGAGCATGTGATATTTTAAGGAATAATGTCATATCTTTACCCTTTTAGCCGGTTTGAAAGTGCACTGGGACTAGGATGAAACTCTTGCTTTGCTACATTAGCATTCACAATTGTTAGTGGCTATGACAAAGAGGCCAAAACAATAACGGTTAATAGAAGGTCATAATTTATTTTTCTAAGTCTGTAGTATATATATATTGTTGCTTAATTTCATAGGAAGATAAAAGATAAAGTGATCTTGAGAGCCCAGATTGGAAGTAGGAAACATCACTTTTGTATGTATACCATTGAAGCAATTTATTTAAATGGCTACATCTAACCTCAGGAGACACATGCAGTATAGTTGGACATGGACATAGTACTTCTGTTATTGAAAACAACAGAATTTATTTTTTGATAAATAACTGGTAGTCTCAGCTCTACTGCCAGTCCTTGTTTAAAGTTAGTTTGTATATCAGAAAATGAAAAAAAATAATAAATTCTTAGAACTGAATTTTGCAATACTTCTAGCAGTTTTCTATGGCACTCAAGATTTATAATATGATATGCTTATAAGTAGAACAATGTTTCACAGTTAAAAATACCAAAACTCCTACCACTTGCATGTCTTAGTAAAAATGTCATTTTGCAATGTATAAATTGTTATATGTTTCCAATTTGCTTTCAAGTCTAGTATGTACTCTTGGTTTTGATGTGAATACCAGCCATTTCATCACTAGGTTGTCTCTATGTGGTGGCAGTAACAAGGTTTCAAAACTCAGGAAACTTATTTATTGGTGAAATAATTCTTCACAAATGTTAAGTCAATTGAGAGTTTTTAGGTTGTTGATGTTCTTGTTTATTATTTCTGATCTCTATTTTCACAGATGTATTGTTGTGTTCTAATGAGGTGAGGCTAATCTGACAGAATATGAATAAAATAGAAACTAGATAAAATACATTATAAAAGTAAAAATACCTTGCAGAAAAGGAAACATCAATATTTAATATGTTCATTTGTATTCTGTAAAGTACATCTAAAGAAAGTACTCTCTAAGAGTCTTTGCAGATTTCGTACTGGGTGAAACACTGTCAAAATGAAAGAATATTGTTGGCACACAAAGTTGTTAAATTAAAACAACAAAACTCAACACTGTGTCATCATATTCTCTTCTCATTGTTATCAAAGCACCATACTGACTTCAATGCTTTATTCTTTTAGATATATTCATCACCAAATTAGGCTCAAATTTTGGGTACATTGCAACAATGGGAATTCTGTTTTCTTCACTTAACCTAATCCAATATGGTTCTTAGAAGGTGT
This sequence comes from Plecturocebus donacophilus, assembly GCA_004027715.1. Classification (NCBI taxonomy): domain Eukaryota; kingdom Metazoa; phylum Chordata; class Mammalia; order Primates; family Pitheciidae; genus Plecturocebus; species Plecturocebus donacophilus. The sequence goes on along the minus strand of PVKP010019773.1, from coordinate 21,568 downwards.
TTGTTTCAACAAAATATTATATGATAATTTTTGCCTAATTTTGTCCCCTCTTTCTAGAAACATTGATCATGAGTAAAAAAAAGTTCGTCTCTTCTCTCTCAGTCTTCTTGTAATTTTCTTTTTAATAGGAAGATGAGGTTATTGAGTTTACTCCTAGTATTTATAAATCTTACAAGAAATTACCACAATTGCTAACTTAGTAAATAAGACCAAGATAAATTCTTTATTTGTAGTTATTTATTTAATAGATTTTAATTTTTTGAGCAGTTTTAGGTTTATGGAAAAACTGAGTGGAAAGCACGGAGATTTTATTTGCAGTTATTTATTGATGTTAATAAACTTTAATTTTTTGAGCAGTTTTAGGTTTACAGCAAAATGGAGTGGAAAGTACAGAGATTTCCTTTATACCTCCTGTACCCACACATGTGTAACCTCCCCATTATCAATATTGTCCAAGGAAGTTGTAATGATTGATGAACTTACAGTGACATTGTGATCATCTGTAGCCCATAATTGAAGTAGAGTTTATACTTGATTTTGTGCATTCTGTGGGTTTGGATAGATTTATAATGGCATATGTCCACCATTATAGTATTATACAGGGAAGCTTCACTGCCTTCAACATCCTCTGTACTCTGCCTGTTCATCTTCTGCCTGCCTAGTAACCCTTGGTAGCTACTGATCTTTTTACTGTCTCCATAGTTTTGCTTTTTTCCAGAAAGTCAAATAATTAGGATTAAAGGGTAAATAGCCTTCTTAGACAGGCTTCTTTTACTGCTTAATACATGCTTTTATGTTTCCATCATTTTTTAAGGCTTAATAGCTCATTTCTTTTTAGCACAGAATAGCACTACTTCACCTATACGTGCTACCATTTACTCAACCAACTGACTGAAACCTTGGTTGCTTCTAAGTTTTGGCAATTACGAACAAAGCTAATATAAGCACCTTTGTGCATATTTTTGTGTGGACTTATGTTTTAAACTTTTTTGGATAAATACCAAGGGAGCATGACTTCTGGATTGTGTGGTAAGAGTGTGTTTAGTTTTATGAGAAACCACCAAACTGTTTTTCAAAATGGTGTACCATTTTGCATTCACAACAGCAATTAATGAGAGTTTCTGTTGTTCCACATAGTAAACAGCATTTAATGTTGTTAGTGTTCTGGACTGTGGTCATTCTAATAGGTGTGTGGCATCTCCTAAGTGGTGGTATTGCATTGCTGTTTTTGTGAATTTATTTAGAGATATATAATTTATAGACTTATGAGCATTTCTACAAAACAATGAAAAAATTAACCAAGATCGTATATCCTCTGTCCTAGTTTTTGTTTGAACTGAGCATTTTTTGTTGTCTATTATGTTGTAAAATTATTACAATTAACCGTATTTGTTTCAAATCAACTTAACTCTTAGTTTGATTCTTGGATATCTGGATTAGTAAAATAGTCCTTGAGTTATTAAGCCATAAACCAATATGCCCACTCTTCAGAATAACAGTGTTAGAAATATTTATAAAATTGCTAACCTAAGGGTAGTCATATTCAGTAATGACAAACTTTTTATAAAATTAAACATCTATATTATTTTGTTTTGGTTTTATACTCTGCTATAAAGATGAGACTGGGTAATATATCAACAAAAGAGGTTTAATTGACTCACAGTTCCACATGGTTGGAGAGGCCTCAGGAAGCTTACAGTCAGGGCTGAAGGCAAAGGGGAAGCAAGACACATGTATTACATAGTGTAAGGAGAGAAAGAGTGAAGAAGTAAGTGCCACACTGGTTTTTTTTTTTTTTCTTTTTGAGATGGAATCTCACTCTGTCATCCAGGCTGGAGAGCATTGCCATGATCTCAGCTCACTGCAACTTCCACCTCCCGGGTTCAAGTGATTTTCCTGCCTCAGTCTCCCAAGTAGCTGGTACTATAGGCATGCGCCACCATGTCTGGCTAATTTTTGTATTTTTAGTACAGAAGGGGTTTTACTATGTTGGCCAGGCTGGTCTTGAACTCCTGACCTCGTGATCCACCCACCTTGGCCTCCCAAAGTGCTGGAATTACAGGCGTGAGCACAACCATCAGAGGTCCTGGGAACTTACTGTCACCAGAGAACAGCATGGGGGGAAGCACTCCCATGATCCAATCACCTCCTACCAGGTCCCTCCCTCAAGATGTGGGGATTGCAATTGGAGATGAGAGTTGAGTGCGGACACAGAGCCAAACCATATCAGGTATCAAATATTCAAACATTTCTTGCCCTTATGTAGTATTTTCTAACATAGACTTTTGGAACAAGCTATTTTTGGCGCAGTTAATTTATCCTAGAGAATATTCATTTTGGACACTAAAAACAAGTGTTTTCTTCTTACTCTTCTTTATGATGATCAACCTAGCATTTGCACTTAAAGTTATAATCAGCCTGCAAAGCTTAATTTTTTCCTTCTCCTCTGCTTTCCCATCCTCCTCTTCTTTATTGTCATTGTCTCTCTTTCGCAGTAGTAATTGCAGTCAGAAAACAGCCATGACAGCCCATTTTAATAAAAATGATGTATTTGATTAACACTTGATCACTTTTTAAAAAATATTACTTACACTACTTTTCAGCTTCATTTTATATTTTTATTGTCTACATTCATAGCTGTCTTAACTATCAACATATTTGCACCCTTTACTCATACCAATTCAACAGACAAGTATAATAACCAGGATGACAATTTATGTTATCCCTTTTATTATACTAGTTATTTTAGCATTAAGAAATATGAAGCCTATACACTTAATTCACAGTAAGTTTCAGCATGGTTCCTCACACTTTTTGGTCTGAAATTACATTATTAGAAGTTATTGAGACCAACCCCAAATACTTTTTAAGACTTGTTTTTCTGACTTTTATCTTACAGTGTTTACTATATTACAAATTGAAACAAACATTCCCAAAACATTTTATTCCATATTAACATAAATATTATGGAAAATAATGTTAATTTTGAAGTAAAAATGTGAGAAACGCAGCATTATTTTACATCTATTCAAATTTCTTTAATGTCTGCTTTAATAGGAGATACATGGATTTCTATATCTGCTTCTGCATCTGTCTGTTGTGATGTCATATGACATGTAGCCTTTAGAAACTTCCCCTGCATTCTTGTGTGAGAAAAAGAGTGTAAAAAGCAAATAATGCCTTATTATTATAAAAAAAATACTTCCAACTTTGTGGATCCCTTGAAAAAGTGTTGGAATCTCATGGAGTCCTTTGACCATACATTGAGAACCACTGCTATTGAAAAATATTATCCTGCTTATTCAATACATTTAGTTTTTCTCTCAACTTCACATCTCTTATGACCAGTTTCTTGTGAATTTTTATATTTTAGTGCTAGACTAATAGATTTCTGATGATACCTAGGTCAAAGTATGGTGTTAGAGATATCTCTAACTTTGCATGTGTTATTTCTCATGCTAAGGGAGCTTTTACTAATTTTCCAAACATTACTCAGATGTCACTTTCCCTGTGATACATTAATCACTTGCTTGTCTTTTTCTTTTTATGTGCTTTGCCAATACTTTTATTATTTCACAACCAATCAGGTATTAATTACAGTCTGCAAGGCAAGATGTATTTAAAATATTACTTTTTATTTTCCTTTAAATAAAATTGATTTTTACTATTATACTCTACCTTTCTAAATTCACAGAAAATTATATCTCCAGTGTGGTAGGTTCTCCTTCCCCAACCTAACATCTGTTCAGAATCTGAGATGCCTGATTTGTGTCCAGAGAATGGGACAGGAATTTCTGATGACTGGTGATGATCCATACTGATATTCTCACTGCCTGTGCTTACAGTGGTCTATTTGACTAACACTTTTTAGCTGCTCCCACGCCATGCTTGAGGTGTCAGATCTCTCCTGTGCCTGGTGACCCAGATCACAGCCATTCTTCTTTGGGGTCTTGAAGCACTGTCCCGTTATTGTTTGGGTCTGTACCCTGGGGCCCCCCCAAACTATTGTTTAAGGGAAACTCTACTTGCTTCCTGCTTTTCCAAGAGCCATACTATGTTGCCGCAAAAACTATTATAAGCTCAGTAGATTTACAAAACAAGTGTTCAGAATTCTGACAAGCAAATTTTAATTTATTTTTAGTTATACACCTATTCCAGGTACATGAGGCTTACTGATTTCTTGATGAAGAGGCAGAGAAAAGGTAAAAATCTGGGAGAGGGAAAAGAGCGATAATTAATATACTAAAGTTTATCTGGCCATACACATATTAGAGATGTTATTTTATTTGGTGCTTATTAACTTTGTATCCCTTTCCCCAAAATACATATATTCATGCATGGAGGGACACACATGCCAGTACTAGATGTGAAGTCCTGCTGTAAGTAGATTCTAGTACCAAGCATAATGACCAGCATTTATGTAATAGTACCTATGTATGTGTTTGTTAAAGTAATCTAGAAAAATACAACTAAGGTATTTTTAACTACAGATACATTGTTTGTATCTTAATTCTCTTTCCTTTCTTGTTTTTAAGAGATAGGTTCTCATTATGTCACCCAGGCTATAGTGCAGTGGCTCTTAAGAGGTGCAATCACAGTGTATTATAGCCTTGAACTCCTGGACTCAAGCATTGCCCTGCCCAGCCACTTGAGTGTTGGGGATTACAGCCATGTACTACCACGTCAGCTTTGTCTTTTAATTCTCTTTGACAAAGGATGCAGGCTATGACTTGTTCATTATTATCTGAATGGAGAAACTGAAGGACTAAAAGACCACATATAAAATATTGATACTCTTCTTTAAGGATTTTAATAAATTAAAGTTTTAATATACTAAGAACATTTACTGAATATCAATTCATTTCAAGCTCTTTACTGAGGTACTGATAGGAAGTATGCAATAGGTAGACAATATGTTTTCTGACCCAGAATTGTTTATAAAGTAAAATTACCTTGCCAGTGGTGGAAAATTACAGTGAACTAGCGTACGGAAGTATGCGCACTAATCTATTTGTCTACTGGAGTTTCTTCTGAGCATGAGATGAAATGATATTTTAAAATAGCTAGTACAGTATGTCAGGGCTGTTAGGTTATGTTCAATAAATGGCAGCTATTTACTTTATTTTTTTATTTCTCTCTAACTCTAGACCTTGTGGCAGTATAGCATAGCTAGCTATTGTGCAGCTGTGAGGAATACCAGTACCTGCTGCTGCCAGTAGTCTTTGATGGATTATCTCATAAAACTGTCCTAGATTTCAAAACTTTGTTTGAATTTAGGAAATAAGTTAATATGCCTAATTGTAAGTATCATTTTAATTTTGATTTTTACCGTAAAGATTTTGTATATGGCATCATGATTGAAAATAATTAGTTTTACCTGATGATAAATCAAAACAAACTCATTGTGTTTATGTGCATGGTTACATTAAATATGTTATAAAGGTCTCTTGTCTCTGAACTTGGTCTAAATATGCTTTTCATTCTTAAATAGTTACAGAAATAGAGGAGCTTTTCCTCTATTTTCTTAAAAAAAAAAAAAAAAAAAAAAAAAGCTAGTTCTTTCAATTCCAGGGTTTGTTCTGTGATCACTATCACTGAAATTCTAAGATGCATTTCACTTCTATACTCACTGTTAACTTGCCTAACTTAGTTCATCTAAGCTTGTGTGCAGGTCAACTTTGACAAGTAATTTAGAAGGTTGTCATATTTGACATGAAATCTTCTGCGATCATGGATTTTCCACTCTATTAATATTGTCAACTCAGCTGTCTTCTGACATTCTAAAATAAATGTGAGCTGTATTTACTATTATTCAAAAGACAGTTCACGCAACACGTCTGAATGAAAAATATTTTACTTGCTAGTGAAGAATGTTATATCCAAAAACTTTAGTGGGACGATCATTAAAATACCCACCAATGTAATTTGATTGGCGTTTCCTTTGGATATACTTAAAGTTGACTATTGTGTTGTTCTTTCTTAGGCTAAATGAAAACAGCAATATTTTTTTAAATCTCAAGTCAAGAGGTTTTAGGCTGCTTTTGTTTCCATTTTAAATCAGCAAATAATTTCTCTAGAGGTTGCAATGTAAATGTACCATGGGAGGCAAGCCTCTTCCTACCCCCTACCCCTTGATGGAGAGGGAAATCTCTTGAATAAGTCTTTAAATTAAGCAGAGGCTCTCTTCTAGAATGAAAGGTTTGTGTCAATGCAGTTCAAGGAAGTCTAACTGTTTGTAAGAAAGTGAGTACAGCAATCTATTAATCAGCATAGAATAATGATTAAAAGCAGGTTCTTTATAGCTAGATGGTCAGAGTGTACAGTCCTGTCTCCACTACATGGGACCTTGATTAAGTTACTTTACCTCCCTATGCTTTTGTTTCCTCAATTGTGAAAGGGGGATAAAAATGAAGCAACCTCATCAAGTTGTTATGAGGCACAAATGAGTAAGTTTTCATTTCTTATTTTTGAAACATTAGAAATTATGGCCAGCACACTCAGTAAACCCTATATGAGCTAATAATTATATAAATACATGAAGCTATTTATTACTAAGGTATGCCAAGTACTGGGTTTAGAGAAACAAGAGAGATAGACATGACTCTTGTTCTTAGGAAGATTACAGTCTGGGCAGCAGGGAGTTGGTACATGTGAATAGACTGAGACAGAGAGAGGGGGTGCCACAAATATCTGCAAGTCAGTGTACTCTAATGACCTATTTTCCTGCATCATTTGTGCTAGTTCCATATTCCTTACTTACCTGGCCTCTGCTGGGGCTTCACTTTTTGCACTATAAACAGTGAACTTATTCCATTACATACCTCTCACAAGACAACTGCCATCTATCTGTTCAGGAATGATGGTGTCCCCTGCTCATCTATACATTTATTAATGCCTCAGAAAAGGAAAACTCTTAGTCATTATTTCTTTCAATTTTTTATAATCCTGTTAATTATTATGCTCTTTATTGATTTGTCATCATCCATATTTTTCTAGTTGGTAAATTTCTAGCACGTTAGAGTAAGTACTTCTCTGTCTTACTTTCTTTTAATTCTGCAGTGCCTAGGATAGATTCTTGTATATGGAAGCACTTAGTAAGGAATACATGCATGCATGCATGAATATGCCTGTGTGCTCCTGAGTAAACCTTAATGTTGGATAGATTTCCAGAAATTTAAATTGCTTTATCAAAGTTAGTTACATTGTAATTTTAGATGTCCCACCTAATTATCCTTCAAATGTATTTTACTAATAGACATTTTCATCAAATATGTATGAGAATGCACATTTCCATAAATTCTTACCAATACATGACCTTAATTGTATTATCTGTCAATATGTGAAAAATATTTCTATTGATTTAATTTGTATATCTTTGATGATTGGTAAATTTGAGCATTTATATATTTTATATGTATATATGTATATATATACATACACACACATTCACACACACATATATATACTGTCCCTTTATATTTCTTTATTTGTAAATAGTCTGTTTACACACTGCTCATTTTCTTATTTTAAAAAAATTATTTATGAGAAGTCATTTTGTTCTATGAATGCTATTCATTATATGTTGATTTGTACCTTACAATCTTTAAAAAATCTTGTGTAGTATAGTACTTTATCTGTAGTTTCAATTGTATTTATGATATAGCATCTCTTCTTATTTTTTAATAACAGCCTGTTGTTTTTCTTCCAATTCTTAAGCATTCTGTCTATTTTTCTTGCCTACCTGAATAGCTTGTACTCCTATACTTTTCTGAATAGGAATGGCAGTCACCAGCTACCTTGTCTTATCTTTGATCTTAGAGAGAATGTCTTAATTATGTTTTTATCTGTAAGTTATTTGTTTTTGCATGCTCTTTATCAAGTTTATGAAGTTAATTTATTTTTCTAATTTGCCAATAGATTTTTTTAAAGTTATGGATGTATGTTAAATTTTATCACCATTTCTGTTGAGAGAAATCATTGAGAGGACCATATGATTTCCTTTCATTAATATGCTGATGTGATGTGACACATTATATTAATTGATTTTTAAAAATAAATAGCCATACTTGCACTACTGAAATGAACCCAACTTTGGTGTAGCTATTTCATTATTATTGTTTTTTAACCTTGATTGACTTCAGTTTGTCTATGTTTTGCTTACAGTTTTTGTACCTAAATTTAACCATGAGTTTTGACTTAGTCTTTCTTGTGATGTTTTCATTAGTTTTTAATTTCAAGTTTATGCTAATAAGTGACATTTACTTTCTTTTTATTTTTCTTTTAAATTCTTATCTTTTGTATATTACTATAACCATTAATTAATAATTATATGTATATGTATATATGTATGTGATTTCAACAACTGTGAAAACATCCCCAAAATCATAGAGAAAATAATTGTTTTACTACTAGTTGTAAAATGGAACCTAAATTTTCCACTGATGTAAAATGCCATTTTCTTACCATATATTAAGGGCATATGCTTCTGTGTTCTTTTCTGTTTCATTGATCATCTTTCATCCATAATAAATTCTCTTAATAATGACTTTTTGTTTTTGTTTTTTTTTTTTTTAGATAGGAGTCTCGCTCTGTCGCTAGGCACCAGGCATAATCTTGGCTCACTGTAACCTCCGCATCCCAGGTTCAAGCAATTCTCCTGCCTCAGCCTCCCTAGTAGCTGGGACTACAGACGTGTGCCACCACACCCAGCTAATTTTTGTGTTTTTCAGTAGAGACGGGGTTTCACCGTGTTGATCTCAATCTCTTGACCTCGTGATCCACCCACCTCAGCCTCCCAAAGTGCTGAGATTACAGGCATGAGCCACTGCTCCTGGCCTGACTTTTTAAAATAAAAATTCTTTATAGCTAACATACCATGACCCCATCTCTAACATTTTGTTTGTTTGAGACTATCTTATGGATTAAATACTTAAATGTGAAACCCTAAACTATAAAAACCCTGGAAGACAGCCTAAGGAATACCATTTAGTACATAGATACGAGCAAATTTTTCATGACAAAGATGCCAAAAGCAATTGCAACAAAGGCAAAAATAGAAAAATGAGATCTAATTATACTAAAGCACTTCTGCACAGCAAAAGAAACTGTCAAAAGAATAAATAGACAACTTTCAAAATGGGAGAACATTTTTGCAAACTGCATCTTACAAAGATCTAATATCCAGACCCTATAAGGAACTTAAACAAATTTACAAGGAAAAAACAAACAACCCCATTAAAAAGGGGCCAAAGGACACGAACACTTTTCAAAAAAGACATACATGCTGCCAACAATCATGAGAGAAAGCTCAACGTCACTGATGATTATGTACAGAAATGTGAATCAAAATCGCAATGAGATAACATCTCACACTAGTCAGAAGGACTGGTCAAAAGAAATCAAAATATAATAGATGCTGGCAAGGTTGTTGAGAAAAAGGAATGTTTATACACTCTTGGAAGTGTAAATTCTTTCAACCATTGTGGAAGGCAGTGCAGTGATTCCTTGAAACCTAAAGATAGAAATGCATTTGATCCAGCAAACCCAGAACCCAATACTGGGTATATATGCAAAGGAATATAAATTGTTCTATTACAAAGACACATACATTCATATGCGCATTGAAGTGTTATTCACAATAGCAGGGACATGGAATCAACCTAAATGTCCATTAGTGATAGACTAGATAAAGAAAATGTGGTACATATACAGCACGGAATACTATGTGGTCATAAAATAGAATGAGATCATGTCCTTTGCAGGGATATGGAGAGAGCTGGAGGCCATTACTCTTAGCAAACTAATACAGGAACGGAAAACTAAATACTACTTGTTTGCACTTATAAGAGCTAAATGATCAGATCACATGGACATACAGAGGGAAACAATACACACAAGTGCCTTTCAGGAGAAGGGAGAGGATCAGGAAAAATAACTAATGTGCACTAGGCTTAATACATGGATGATGAAGTAATCTGTACAACAAAGCCACATGACTGAAGTTTACCTGTGTAACAAATCTGCACATATACTCCTGAACTAAAAATTTAAAATAAAAAAAAATTATCAGGACTGGGCATGGTGGATCAGCCTATATTCCCAGCACTTTGGGAGGCCAAGACAGGAGAATTGCTTGAGCCCAATAGTTCAAAAAAGAGTATCTTGGCTATGTTTTTGGCATTTTGCTCTTTTATATGAAGTTTATTTGAATTAGAATTTTAGATAATCTATCCATTTCTTGGGATAGAATGACATTTTCATGATGGTATGTTTCTCTTTGTTTTCCATGAATATAAATAATACTTTAATTAAGGATTCTTAACTCTCAATATTAACATATTCTGCATTATGGTTGTTTCTTTTCTTTTGTTAAGTTTATGTTTAGCTTTTCACACTGTGTGTTGCTATTTATAATGGTATTTAAAATAAATTACATAGCTGCTTCATGCTTAAAATGTATTTAGTTTTTGATAAGCCATGTTACCAAATGCTTACGACTTCTAGTAACTTATCTGAATATTTTTTGGTTTTTAAAGCTGATAATTATATAAATTTTGAATACTTAGGATTTTGGTTTTTTTTCCAGTGAATTTCTTCTTCCTTTTTTTTTGTGACAGACCTCTGTAAGATTTTGAATAAAAGTGATGATAACAGGCATACTTGTATTTTATATTACTTCGAAGTTAATGGTAGTAACTCTTTCTCATTAAGAATAAGGTTTGCTTTAGATGATTAAATGAACTTTGCTTTTGTCAGTCTGTGTAAGTGCCTTTCTATTCCTAGTGCACTAAGTTTTCCCTTGTTAACAATATTAATATGTATAAATTTCAGCAAAGACCTTTTCTGCATTTATTGGGATGATTTTATATTTTTTCTTTTAATATATTAATGTACATTCATATTTGTAAAATAAACTCAACTTGGTCATGTTGCATTTCTTTATGTTACTCTAGGTTTGATTTGCTAATACTATTTTTAGGATTATTGTAGGTATGTTCATAAATGAGACACATTTAGTTTTTGTATCAATTTCAAAGTAAGGTATATGCACACTTTATCTATTCTCTAAATTGGTCTATATATTGAAATATCTAATCCTTGAAAGTCTATTTGAATTAGCTTTAAAAAATTCTAGACCTGTGGATTTGTTGGATTTTTTTTTAATTACTATGCTAGTTTCTTTATTATAGTACAAGTGAGGCTTAATTTTTCTCCTTAGTAAGTTTGATATTTAAAAAGTATATATTCAATTTTATTTAGCTTTTCAAAACCGTTGACATAAAATTTATTTATTGTACAATGTGATTATATTCACATCTTGACTATGTCTTAGGTACTTGTCTTTCCATTCACCTAATATAGGTTGTCATGATCTATTTTTTTTATTAGTCCAGCAAAAATTTATCTCTTTTAGTAATTTTTTTGTGTATATTTCTTATTGTTTAAAGAACATATGTTATATTCTTTCTTTTAGCAGGGAGCTATAAGAAAAGCAAAATCTTAGGAAAACATTGACCAATGTACAGAAAAAAATAAAAGCGAATAGAGAAAAATTAATAACTATATATGATTGGAAACATTTATTTCTCGATTTTAAAAACTATGAAATCAAATTGAAAAGAGATTAATGTAATGGAGATCTTAAAGTTTCTCAGATAATGTGAAAAAGCCTTAAAATAACCATCAGATTCAGCGTATGATATTCCTACTTAAGTCTATTTTCTAATAAGTATCCATGATAATTTGAAATAATGATCTACTGAAAAGGGCGAAGGAGAAAAAGGTAAGTGAGATTCTAGAGTTTTGTCTATGAAGGATCTTTGTGATTGGCTTATTAGCACATGAAATTGGTTTGAAGGAAATAAGTCCAAAGTCTATTAAGTTTTTGAGGAAATTGTTTTGTCAAAGAAGTCCTGAGCTAGGAAAAAAATACCCTCAAAGCAATCCTCTGGCCACCATATTTTCATAAGAAAGAAACAACTAGTGCAAGATGGATAGTCCCCAAGGGTAAAGAACTAGCAAGTGTTTCCCAGGAAGCAGAACCTGAGATCAAGGAGAACAATAAACAAGGAAGTAATTTTTGGCCAGGAATGTGGGTCTCATTAAGGAACTTTCCATACAGTAGGACAAATCATGTATGTGTCAGTAGGGGTGCTTTGTAAGAACTATTCAGCATGATTATATGGTTATTATTATCAGGCGTGTGTTCTGTGTTCTTTTTTCCTTTTCTTAAATGTAATTTTTCTACAATGGTTATCTTATCTTTGCTCGTTTGATAGCGTACATATGACTTACTGTTTTTATATCATGCTTTGCAGGACCACAACAACGACTTCCAGTCATGATGGAGAGGAGTGTTCAATACCCACAGATCCTGAATTTTGAGCTGATTATATTAAATAGGTAAGACTTAGTTTTGTCTAGGGAGTGAGTGTATACTACCTGAGGGAACAGGTACACCTAAATATCATCAAATAACTGTGTAGAACTTGCTTACTGCTTACCAACATCCTTATTCTCTTCTTATTAATCATAGAAATAGACATTTCCTAGCTTCTCTTGCTTTTTTGCGTGGACATTTCCTGAGTTCTAGCCAATGAAGCATGAACACAGTTGATATATATCATTTCTAGACTTGACTCATTAAAAATTCCCGTGTATGCTCCTTGAAGCTTTATTTGCTTCCTGTCTAGTGAAATGGAGAAGACTGCCAGGGAAGTCTTGGATGGCATAGGGTGAAGATGGCAGAGTATCTGTTGGCCATTTAGAGGAGTATTGTTCTCTGATCTGTTTACTCTTGTAAACAAGAAATAAATTTCCAATATGTGCTATTTCATATTTTGAGTCAATTTGTTATAGTAACTAGTGGATCTTGCCTAATAAAAACAAGATTATCAAAGAAGGAACAGTAAACACATGTATTAATAAATTCATCCTGAATGAAACATAATTTACTTCTAGCTTCATAGTATTATTTGTAATCAATTTTACAATAATACTTGTATAACTATGTGGTCCTAATTCAATGTCTAAATCACCCAAATTATTTTTTTGTGGTGAAAACAGTAAGTTTTAACTCAAATAATAAATTCAACATGAAAAGTGCTACACTAAAGGAATATTGCTTCTATCAGGATCTATTAAAGTTCATTTTATCAGGAATCTGTCCTCATTACCTTTGCTTAGATTTTTCTCTATGTTGATTTCATTTCTGCACATTCTCTGTGGTAAAGATGGCAACTTGCTGACTCAGTCTCAGAATGCCTTAAATCCATGTATTCTGTCAAGTAGAGTTCTGTTTCTCCAATATCGCTTCTAGCTAAGTCTAGAGAGGACTGTAATTGGTCTACGCTGAGTGATATGCCGATGTCCAAATCGGTGAGTCTGGAAAATTTCATGACACACTCTTAATTTTGTGGTAGAGTACACATCAGAACTGCACAATGAGTCCGTCCTATTTATGAAATAGAGGTTCATCTCTCAGATGAAAGGGAAAAATTTGTAAAAACAAAGAAAATGTTCACTAATGGGGACCTATCTGAATTTCACCTGTAACTACAAATGCTCAAAAGTAGATTTGCAGTTCTCCCAGAGTATCATGAATTTAAAAACATGCAAGGAATCATAAGGTAATATCCTAATTATGTCTCTCAACTTTCTGTTTAATCTTTCTTTACCTCAAAATTTGAAACTTTAGCAGTGGGAGAAGGATTACTTTTTCATTTATAGACCTTTTTCAGGCACTAATGTAGGATTGAGTTTGACCTGATACAGCGTTCTATCTCTAAATGCGGTCATTCAGGAGTTTTATCATAAATGAAATTTATTTTATATGATATCATATAGAGAACAGATTTACTTATTTTTCTCATGTAATTATGTAATCAATTGTTCCAACATAATTCATTGAATAGATATTTGGCATTTCCCTAATTATTTGTGAAGGCACTGCTACTAGATATAAATATTTATATATGAGGATACGAATCATGGCTCTCTAATCTGTTCATTATTTGCTTGTCTATTCCTGTGTCAGTATCATATAATTGGTAGTAATATAGTATTCTGATATTGACAGGATGAAGTGCTCCTTCTAATGCTGTAGCTTTAAATTTGTCTTCCTTGTGCTTTTCTTTTTATTCTTCCATATAGATTTGTGGTTCAGTTATCAGCTTTGAAAATCACTTTTGGGAATTGAATTTGAATTGGATGAAATTTGTAGACTAACTTGTAGAAAATTGACATTCTTACAACATAATATGAATTTCCACATTCTTATAACCATGGGCATGTCATTTATTTTCACTTTTGAATATTATTGTGGCTTTTTAGTAACAAAAATAACAATAACAACTAGTTATATGGTGGTTACTATGTGATAGATGTTGTCAATGTTCCATCCATATATCAACTTATTATATATGGGAAACAGCGCATTATTATCTCCATTATACAAATAAGGAAACCAAGGTACAGAAAGCTTAAGTAACACATGCTAATTTGAATTCGAAGCTTTATATGAATCCATGCATTTTGTCTCCTGAGCTTGAAATCTTTACCAGTATCTGATACTGCCTCCCTAAGAACTTTGCCCAACTTCTTGATTCTACCATTGGCTTAGTATTTTGGATTTTCTAGTAAACAAGAATATCATGTGTGCATAAGGCAAATACATTGAAATTTTTAAACTACTCATTTGTACTTGCTTTCATAAAGCCTTAGCTAATTTCAGCAAAATATTGATTACTGTGGGTGACAGTGGTACATCTTGTTTTATACCTAATATTAAATAAAATGCTACTAAATATAAGCGAGATGCTTGCTATAAGTTTTAGTAGTTAGACATTGTAAAATTATTTCTTGTCTATTTTTGAGAATTTTTTATTTTAAATGCACGTGCAATTTCTCTAAAAGTATTGTTTAGTACCTAATATTAAAAAAGTTTCTAAATATTAGTATTAAGTGTCAGTGAGATGCTTGCTCTAAGTTTTAGTAGTTAAACACTACAAAGTTATTTCTTTTCTAAGAGTTTCTTCTTCTTATAAATGCATGTGCAATTAAAAAACGTATTATTTGCTTTTATTTTCTAATATGAAAAGATTTTTGCTTTCCTGAGATGAATGCTATGTTCTCGTGAAAGATTGCAGAGTCAAAAAGTAGCCTCTGGAGTTAACACTTTCGGGTTTTAGGACCTCTGATGGCCCCTTAATAACTATGGGTCTTAGGAGAGTTACTGAACCTTCATAATGGGTACCAATCCTAGATCCTGGCAACAGGGATCCTTCTCTAGGCCATGCCTTTGGAAGATCCTTTGCATGACAATCACAAAAAGGTATTACATCTAATTCATTGGATAACACTCCTCAGGTATCTAATTGTTATGGTGGTAAATGTTTAATAGATTCTCAAAAATGCATATGTATGTTTATATAGTTACATAGAAACATAAATGTGTACATATGTATATATATATATATATACACACACTGATATGTTTATCATAAATTTTATTGATATAAAGGTTGTGTGGCACACAACTTGCAAATAATAATAAAATATTCAGTATTATCTATTACAAATTCTGTATAGCCAATTGCTTTTCACAGATTTTCAATGACTTTTGAGGAACTTCTGTATATGGAGCCAACTTACAAGTATATTCACTAACTAATAAGTGTAGTCCTGATGTGAATGTTGGATGATGTTTTTATTTACATTAATAAGACAGTGAAATAACACAGACATGTATTTGAACTTCACTTGTTCATCAGTGATGTGAGCAGCTTCTGTGCTGAATCAGATAATAGGTTTAGAATAATGGAATAATATTTTCTCATTTTTCTTCTATTAGCAAGGTAATGGCTATAGGCAAGACACACTTTTAGGCTTAATGCACGTTATTAACATTTTCTCTATGACTTTTTAAACTTTAGACAACAAAACAATAAGTCAAACCCTGATTTATAGTATTTGTCCTGTTTTTATGTAAATTCTTCCAGCATAACTAATTTCAAGCTTCTTGTGTGGGAAGAGATGCACAATAGCACACCATTGTATGGTAGCCCCATTTTATAGGTTAGATGGAGATAAATAATCTCAAGAGCATGTAAAACAGCAAACTGTATTAAAATTATTAGGAATTGGTGAATTTTGAGTATTTCTTTACTTTTAATTTAATTTATTTAAATACAAGTTTATAAAGTTTAACTCCTAGTAGTATCTATGTTAAAAGTTGGTTTGCAAAATTTTTGAATATTTAACCGTTCTTGAGAGCCTGTGTGAACACACTCTAACACATACATCCCTGGCACATCTGCAGGCAGAATGTAGCACTCACTGCTGCCATATGACAACCCATAGCACTAAACATGTACTTTGCCACACTTTTCAGGTTCCAGAAAAACACTCTCCACATCTCTTGGCCTGTGTTTTAAACCAAAAATGTGACCACATTCATTATGAAATGTATAGATTGGGTTGCTCCCTTCATTGGAGACGAACTTTGCTCTTGAGCACAAGGAGGATTTGAGTAGCCAAAGTGCAAAGGAAAAATAGAAGACACATTAAATAACTTGCCAAAAATTTTCTTTAGAGGACCAGAGCAATAGGTTTTGCACAATGGCATATGAAGTTAAATAGTGCAGAATTTCATTCTTTCGATGTTACAATTCATGGTTGGAGTTACACATTCATTAACGTGGTATTCATAGAAGTTATACAGAACAAAAAAAGAAACATTTTGCAACTCTCAACAGTTGAAATTGTCTTGAAATTGTATATGTGTCCTCGATACAGAACATATATGACATGTAAAATCTTCATTGACAATGAAATGACCATTGAACATTTAAATTGCAAATAGCATTATTTTATAAAATACACATTAATATTTAATTAACATTTAAAAAATAAATGCATAAAATTACATGTATTGAAATAATAAGGATTTCGAACTTTGATATTTATTAATTGTAACTTGTATTTTATCTTTAAGCTATTTTGTATAAATGTTTACTGAATTATGACATACTTTGGTAAAAAGTACACTAAATTTAAATGTTAGGCTCAAATTTTCACACAAAAAAGCACATCTTTGGAACTACCACCTGATGTAGAAACAGAACTTCACAAGCATTCTGAAAGTGTTCCACATTATGCTGACCCTTTTGGAGTCACTGTCAGTTCCAAAAGATAATCTTTATCCTGATGTCTTACACCAGAAGTTACTATTGCTGCTGCTGCTGCTTCTTTTATATGTATGAAACTCTACAGCCTGTCTTTTTTGTGTGTCTTGATTCTTTCCCTCAGCAGCATGTTTGTGAGATACATTCATGTTGTAGCACAAAGATTTAACAGTTCATTTTCCTTGCCATATAGCAATCTATTGCATGAATGTATCACTATTTCTTAATTGTGTTATTAATGGACATTAGGGTTATTTTCCTAATTCATATTAAATATTACTATTATGAATATACATTGTATATCTTTTGACAAATGTGTTTTTAAATTCCTGTACATGTATATATATATATATATATATATATATATATATATATATATATGTAGAATGGTAATATGGAATCACAGTGCATGTGTGGGTTAAGCTGTGGAACTACAGCCTAACAAATTTTATGAATAGTACCAGTTTGAACTTTCATCAGCAGCATATGAGAGGTCAAATTTTTCTATACACCTGCTAACACTTAAAATTAGTTTCGTTTTTCATTTTAATAGCATGGTGGATATACAGTGGTATTGCAACCTATTTTTCTTTGCATCTCTCTAATAACTATGACTAGTGAATTTCAACATTTTTCATATACATAAATTATCACTTGGATTTTTTTTTTGAAAGGTCTATTTTTCCCTTTTGTTTTCTACCTTTATATGTAGAATGGTAACAATGGAGTCACAGGGCATGTGTGAATTAAGCTGTGGAACTATGGCCTAAAATATTTATGAATAATACCAGTTTGAACTTCCATCAGCAGCATATAAGAGGTCAAATTTCTCTATACATTATACACCTGCTAACACTTGAAATTAGTTTTGTTTTTCATTTTAATAACATGATGGATATACAGTGCTATTGCAACCTATTTTACTTTGTATCTCTCTAATAACTGTAATGAATTTCAGCATTTTTCATATATAAAAATTTGTCACTTGGATTTTTTTGAAGAGTCTTTAGTATTTTTCCCTTTTGTTTTCTCCTTTTTCATACTGATTTTTAAGAGTTTGTCTTTATTTCATTTATGTTTTTGTTGGATATAACATATATCCAACAAAATTAAATATTTGATCTAAATATTGAAGACATTGATTCTAATATGCAAATATTATATAATTTTTCCTTTTTTTTTTTTTTTTTGAGATAGAATCTTGGTCTCTTGCCTAGGCTGGATTGCAGTGGTGCAATCATGTCTCACTGCAGCCTCAACTTCCTGGGCTCAAGTGATTGTCTCCTTCAGCCTCTCAAGTGGTCGGGCTACAAGCATGAGCCATCACTCCTGGCTAATTTTTTAAGTTTTTGTAGAGTTGGAGTCTCATTATGTTGCTCAGGCTGTTCTCAAACTCCTGGACTCAACTGATCCTCCCAAAGCGCTGGGATTACAGTTGTGAGTCACCATGCGCAGTCTTTTTTTCATTCTCAATAGTGTATTTCAACCAAATAAATTTTAATGTAACCCGAGGTACCATTTTTTATACTATTCTTCTTTTTCTTTCATAAGAAATCCTTGATACCCAAGATCAGAAGGGTAGTTGCCAACATTTTCTAATAAAACCCTTGTTGTTTCACCTTCCATACTTAGATATATAGATCATCTGCAGCTGAGTTTTGTTTATGATATCAGGTGTTAAGATTCATTTTTAATGTAACTGTCTAGCTGATTCAGTGCCATTTTTAGAATTATCTTCCTTACCTAATGTATTGCATCGTTGCTTTATTTTTATGTGTCCTTGCATGTATCTATTTCTAGACCCTATAAAAATACTTAAAAAAATATTTTTTAGGCTTGTTAAAACAGTTTGTAAGTTGTAGTAGTTAATAATAAGTCTTGATACCTGGTAATGTAGGTTATCCAGATTTCTCCTCTGAGATTGTCTTTTTTACGCTTTTCTCTTTACATTCCCGTATATACTTTAGAAACAGTTTGCCAAGTTCTGTGTAGATACACAAGGACCCACAGAGGCACCAGCTTGAATCTTGATTAGGATGGCATTAAAGCTATACATGAATTTGGAGAAATTTGTATTATTAAATGTGGGGAATCCATGAGTCCCACACGTTGGTGCTCCAGAATGTAGGGATCCATGAGCCCCACATTGGGCACCAGAATGTAGGGAGCCAGCCCTACATCACCCGTGGGTACCCCGAGTTCGGTGGCAACAAAGGAATGAGAAAAAGCCAGATTAAGAGAAAAAGTGGGACCAGGGGGTCATCACTTTGTTACTCTGGAGGCAACCGTGAAGGTCCTGAGCTCTGATCATCCACACAATTTATTGATTATAATCACTTTGATCTACAGGGTAGGGGTGGAGTGATGGTGGGATGAATCAGTGAGCAGGAAGTGAATCAGTGAGCCTGAACTGGTGTATCATCCTAAGGACTGATAACAGTGGCGGTTTGGGAGTTTCACAGAACAAGAACATGTGGTTATCTTTAGCTTATTATCTATGTACAGCTGGTGGAACACAGACCTTACAAGGAGCCTACAAGTCTGGCTGTGTCATAGTGCTACAAAGGGGTTTTATGTCCTTGAGCACAATGCTTATGGTAACAGAGCCTAGGTCACCCTGCACTGGAACATGAGGCATGGAGAGGCTTTCCTCCTCAAAGTCCTCCTGTGGCCTTTTGCAGTTTGTTGTTCCTTGTTTATATGTTACTCATAACCAATTTATGTAGGCATTCTGTAAGTCCTTTCTCCTTTGCAGCTTTTCCCAACAATCAAATGTGCTTCCAATTCATGAATGTGCTATATTCTTCTAGTTAAGATTTTGACAGATACCTATCATTAACTTCATGAAGTTTTCAGTGTACTAGTTTGCACATTTACTTTTAGATATTTGATTTTTATGTTGTTAAAATTGTATCATATTTTAAATTTTTATCTTTTTACAATTTCTTGTGCTATATAGAAAATCACTATTGGTTGTAATATGTTGCCTTTGTATCCCGAAACCTAGCTAAATACACTTATTAACTTTTTTTTTTTTTTTTTAGACAGAGTCTTGCTATGTTACCTGTTCTGGTCTCAAACTCACAGGCTTAAGCGATTCACCTCCTCAGCCTCCCAAAGTGTGATTACAGGTGTCAGCCACCACATCTGGCCTCACTTATTAATTTTAATATTTTGAAAATATTTTTAGAGGTTCTGCAATCATAGTCATGTCACATGTAAATAATGAAAGTTTTAGTACAGATTTGAAAAATTTCCAACTTCAGCCACCGTTTAAACTTCTCCGGTCTGACTGCAGTTGTCTACCACCTCTTGTGTAGTGCTGAAAACATTTTGGATAGTGGGTACCTTTATATACCTTCTGATCTGAGGATTAAATCTTTAAAAAATTTGTCATAAAGAATAAGATTTTCCAAAAGGAGTTTTCTTTTTAATAAATAATGATTTTTGAATAGTATCAAATCATTTAAAAATCTATTGGGATAATATTTTCATTGTTAATGTACCAAAGTCTATAATTTTCAAATGTTACACAAACTTAGCATAGATGGATAGAACCCACTTGGTTGTGACGTTATTTTCCTCTTACACTGTTTGATGCAATTTAAAAATATTTTATTTAGAGTATTATCATTTATCTAGTAAGAGAGGTGGTTCTGTAATTTTTCTTTCTTATAAGGCCCTTCTCAGGTTTGTGTTTGCAATTTGGAACATGTTGGAAATATTTCTTTCTTTCATTGTCTTCTGGAAAAATTTATATAAAATTTATGCTATTTGCTTCTTAAATTTTGAATTTGACTAGTGGAGCTTTTTGCACATGAAGCTTTATTTGTAGAAAGTGTTAAAAATGGGTTAATTTCTTTAAACATGTTAGAGTATTCCAGTTTTTTTTTTCTAAGTTGTGTTTTCCAAGGCATACAACCATTTCACTTATATTTTAAAATTTATTAGTGTAAAGTTGAAAATATTCTTTAATTATATTTTGACGTTTAAAGGATCTTTAGTGTTCTTGTCATTTAAATTGATATTGTCTCTTTGTTTCTGTTTTCTGGACTCGTTCTGCAAATAAATCATTAAAATTGTTAAAAATTCATATTTTCAAATAAAAAAATCTTTCGTCTTAGATGACTTTCTCTATTGTACATTTATTTTCTATTTCCTTGATTTTGCTTTATGTTTATTAATTCCTCCTCTCTATTTTTTTTGGTAAGATTTTGTGCTATTTTTTTTGTCTTCTTGGGATGTAAGCATAGAAAAATAATTTATTTTCAACTTTCATTCTTTTACAATATGTGTTTAAAGCTCTGAGTGTTCCTTTAAATTCTGCTTTAACTGCCTTTTACAAAACTGAAAATGTTCTATCCCAATTAGCTTTCAGTTAAAAT
>PVKP010019772.1:0-41847 GCA_004027715.1 Plecturocebus donacophilus | reverse complement strand
AGTTTTAACGACCAATAGCAGGCAAGTAATTCCAACCAACAACAAGCCAAGTCCTAGGTCAAGGCTTGTAACTTACCCAATAGCAGTCTTGCTCTCCCACAACCAATCGAGCTGTTTCACTCCCTATAAAACCCCCCGGTCTAAAAATAGACTTTCTAAAAATAGCCCAAGTCACTCCCTATAAAACCCCCTGTCTGAGCGAAATCAGCGCGACTTCTCCAGCCCCTCCTGTCCGGACTGCAGAACCTCACCCGGGAGCCTGAATAAATTCCCTTGCATTGGATTATATTGGTGCTGGCCTCAGTTTCTTCGCTTTATCCTCGGAAACAGACCTCACACTGCCTACAACCAGGGTTTTGGTTGCAAGCCAAAAATTGGCTGGCTGAAGCAGAAATGTATTGAAAGGTTACAGGGCAGCTCACAGGATCACTGGGAGGGATGGAGAATCAGGCTGAGATGTCTCTCAGCCAGGCTCACAGCCCAAAGCACAACACAAAGCTGTTTCATCACTCAGCAATGCCACTGTAGCTGGCATGCCTACTACAATCATCTCTAGCACTGACCACCGGACAGTGCCGCTGGCTCCACTGCAATTGTCCCTGGAGCCTGTGTGCTTCAGACTTCACCACTGCCACAGAGAATATCACTAGCTGCTGTTCAAATTTCTAGACTAACACATCTGATTGGCAGAGGCAAGGTCACATGCTCAGGGGATGCGACGGTTGTCTGGGAACACATCTGGTATTTTCTACTTACTTGGTGGGAGTCAAGTTCAGCTTCCTACTAAGACTCTTAAGGTTGGGAATTCTCTCCACCAACTACAGAAAGGAGGTTCTGATACTGAGAAAAAGAAAAAAAATGATGTATGTGTATTATATCAATGGGCTCCAAATGTTTTGTTCAGGTACTCTTATCAATAAAAATAAGTGAGCATGCAGCCTTAGTATATGTGCACATATTTCTAATTAAGTATGCATAATATTCTAATACCATGATAGATGAAGCAACCTGACAGAAAGTCACACACATAAACAAACATCTGTTGGAGACACACAGTGAGGTAAGGAATTTCAAAATCCATAATCTAATTTGATAATTTGGCAGCTATTACTGAGATTCCCTTTTTCTCTCTGCTTTTTGTCAGGCTAACATTAGATACTGACTAAGCATTAGCAAGTGTCAATAATGCAGAAGCCACCCACTTCTGCAAAACTGGGAATAGAATTCAAACAATGTTATTCCGCTGGCTTTGGTTATAGAAGTCAAGAGATATTATTTCAGAGTCTACGAAAGTTATCAGTAAAAAAAAAAAAAAAAGCAGTAATTCTTACTCATTGACTTTATTTATGCAGCATCCCCTGTAGAGTAATAATAGATGCTTTACACAGGGTCCTGCACAGCAACCTTGCAACCTCCTATAGAAGAAAACACTGAGGGCAGGTTATGAACTTGCCCCAAAGCCACATTCAATTCCAAGGCATACTACCTACCTCCACGTAAACATCCTGTCATTTCTGCATAAAATCTAAAAAGAATTTCAAAATTCCCGAAATAATCTACACAACAGTACAATTCGAAGCTCTGTCATCTTCTGATTAAAAAATAAAAACTGAGGATATAAGAAGTCACTGATGACTCAGATAATTCACTCATCAATGTAAGAAGAGATACCATTTTACTGTCATGTACTTTCAAGAGTGTATTAAAATGTTTTTAATAATCAAAGGCAATGTTACTAGCAACATAGGACTTGAGATACTGAAAACTATTTAGGGTACCACATCCATATGAAAATTATTGGTGCTGAGAAAGACAGATAATATTAGAGGTATCCTGGTGGGAAGGGCAGAGCAGGTTAAGGTTATAGATCTGTCTTTTGTTTGCGAGAAATGTCCACAATATATAGTTTGAACCCAAGTACCTGAGTTCTCTAAGCCTTATACACACTACATTCCTCTTAGTTTCCCAAGCAAATAATTTCTGTTTTCCCCTGACCTTTTGCAGAGAATGCCCCTCTGCATGGAACACCATGGACACACCACCACCACCACCTCCTGCTCCTTCATCACCCATTGGCCAACTGTTATTCCTCCCTCAGTTCTCAACTGCAAAATCATTTGCTTGGGGAGGCCTTACCTGACTGTTTAAAATAAGCTTGGGTGTCTCTGCATAACACTGCCCATAACGCTCTGTCTTTCCCCTTTCTGAACCATCTACTTGTAAGTACTTTCTAATTGTTGGCTCCTTCTAGAATGGAAGGTCAGGGGACAGTCACCATGTCCACCTTCAGCAATGTATATACTCGACACTTCCCTCATAGTAAGTGCTCAACAAATATTGAATAGATGAACGAAGATAAACAAATGATACCACTGCTATAGCTAGATGGAAAATACATCATAGTCATCTTGTTTCTGTGGGTCACATAACCATACAAAAGCTTCCTGGCCACGACATGTGAAATGGAAAAACGGAGATCTCTAGACAGATCCCCCGAAGCCTGGCTGAGCTTCAGTCTGTATCTTTCTTCCATCCTGGGAACAACCAGTTCTCAGAACAAGTTGGCTTCGTATTGAGACCATCATACTTGTCCTCTCCCTCTGACTCCTCAGGGAGCAGTCATCCCCAGCTGGGTGCCTCTTGTCATGCCAGGAATGAACACAGACTGTGCCACCACAGACCAAGCTCAGAGAGAAGAATTTAACCAGTTCCCTCCCAAAACAGGGCAACTGACCAAGTCTGTTGACAAATGCAGCTCTGTGGAATCTGGACTGTCCTCACCTCTTCATATTCCATTTTTCAAAGGAATCTTTGTGTCTAAAATGAATATTTTGAAAACCAGGAATAGAGCATCCAAGTAAGTCAGTATGAATGATCCCATTGGAGGAGATTCCTTTGCTGGAAGAGCAAAGCTTGCTGGCATTGTGGTAGGACCTCTGTTAACCACTGTTCCCATTTCACACCACACCGATCGAATTATGCCTCCTAGATGGAAAAATATTTTCTCCAAAACCAAGATGGCACATAAATTGAAGGCAACATATGCAAGAAAGTAGAAGCCACATTTGTCAAATGCAGAGAGGACAAATTAATAAAAGGACAACAAACTCAAAGACAAAAACTCAAAGAAAAATGGCAAAAAAAAAAAAAAACAACCAACCACTTTAAGTCTAGTTGACTTAGCAGCATAACCACACTATTTCTGCTGACACTTTAGCCCTGCAATTTATGTAACTCTCCCCTTTTTTAAAATCTCTGCTTCTTGGCACCTACACCCTGGCAACTGAACCTCTTTGGCACTCTCTGTAGTGACTAATTAGGACCCAGCCCTAGTGATAAAGCAAAGATCATTTTATCCTAAGGTCCTTATTCTCTGAGTGACTGTTTCTATGCTAAACATTACTTGCAGTATTTTCCTCTCCACTAAGTAAATTTTTTAAATATATCCTATAAAACACTATCTCTGCATGTTAAAAGCTGCTAAGTTTACATGTCAATTCAACCATATCTTTCAATGATATATTCTTAGATAACTTCAAGTCAATAATAGGTAGATATCCATAGCAACTTGGAATATGAACAGAAAATGACATATAGATTTTAAAGTATGTGTATGTCCCATCTGTCAATTAGATTTACTAAGTAATATATTCATATACTCACAGTTATGGTTAATCATAGTTTTAGATTCAGATCAGCAAAAATGCTCAAGTTTAGCACAGCCAAGGCTCTCCAGTGTGTGGAAAAGTGAGCCCTCTCAAGCTCTATAGGTGGACGTCTGAAGTAGCACAACTCATTTATAAGAGAATGTGGTAAATTTTTAATTAATTGTCCCACCAATCCCACCGCTAGGAATTTGTCCAGTGAATTATTTACAGAAGGACTTTAGTGTTTACGTAGAAGGATGTCTATACCAGTATTATTTACAGCACACAAAAAGACACCAAAATGTCCAAATCCAGAATAAAGAGGAAACAAGAAAGATAAAAATGACCAGGAGTTCTTCAAGCTACAGCTTGAGTTTGGGGATGGGTGGTGAAGAGTTTTTCATGGCAATGGAAATAGAGATGGCAGGGTAAAAGGAACACAGAACAAGTGAGGAGAGTACTTATTATTGTAAGGGAACAGTGTCACAGTCTATGTATCCTTCATCATGGCATGCTCCTGTCTATTCCTTGTTTGCCCTGCCCATGTGTCCTCAGGCAAGTTCTTTCTCATGAACACCCAGCTCTTCTCACATACTCCTGCCCTCACTCTTGCCTTCTGCCCTGATCCTAGGTTTCTTTAGTAAAATCTCTCTCTTAAGATTTTCTTCATTCCCATCACATGCCTCCTCTTTTTTTCCCCACTTTTTAAACTATTTCAAAAGGATCTCTGAAGCAATCAACATATGACTAAGGGAAGAAAAGGGAAAAAGAGGGAAAAAAGCATTATCTGACATCCCATAGCTGGCCTGGCACTCACACTAGGCCATGTTAATCCACTATTGGACATAACAGATCTCACAGAACACCAACTTCAGACAAGGCTACACTGAGACCATGATAAGACCACATCATAATTTTGTGTAAGCACAGACAATAATATCACTGTGCCACCCACAAAATACCAAACACTCCCTTCACTTGGCTAAAATAAGTGACTGCTTCTATTTACCAATGAAAATTTTATCTTTGCCCTACTGTCTTCATTATAGATAACATTTATTGAGATATCCAATCATAGAATTGTGCCCAATTTCCAATCTGCAGCAAAATCTCACTTCTTTAGACCCTTGCCTGAATTACCCAACCCAAACCCAAATCCTAAATTAGGCTTTTGTCTAACACCTTCTTACTGAGATTCCCAATTGACTCATGTTCTCCATCATTGCAACAAGTGATAAAACCAACAATAGGTGTGTTCCTGCTACTCAATATTTAGGTAGCATTGACACTAACATCAAAAGAAAAGAAGCCCTATGCTCTGAAGGGAAATAGGATGTCATCCTATTGATGCTTCCAGCCCACCAATTACCAGGCAGGCAACCACTCATTCTCAGCTCACAGGGATCCAGCTGGAACTTCACAGCCTCAGAACCAACAATCTGCCTTTCCAAGCACTAGCATTTATGGCAACCAGAACTATGCCTCATGCAATTGCATCATCTTTCTGTTTATTGAAGTATTATCACAACAGAGATGCTTTCTACTATTCTACTATTTTTCCAATCAAAATATGTAATATTTCAGTCAGTGAAATATGGACTCAGATCCTAATCAAATGATATCTCTTATTTGCTCCAAGATACAAATTACCTACCTACAAGAGATTTAATGACCTGTATTTCACTTATGGTTGTTCCTATGAGCAATCGAGTCTCACTTGGTAAGTTAGAGAAAATGCTTCCAGCCCACATGCAAGAAGACTGTTTCTGTTTGATTGTTTTAAATTAATCCTCTGCAAGAAACCATGTTTTGTTTGCCATCATGTCCCCATCACCTAGCACCATGCCTAGAGGTGCTAGAAATATAACAGAGGCTCAAAATATTTGCTAACATTCTGTAGTTGTATAAAATTAAAAGTACATGAAAAGTGGTTATTAAAAGACAGGGAAGATACTTAGGAGGCTGAGGCAGGAGAAAGGCTCGAGCCCAGGAGTTCAAAACTGTGGTGTGCTATGATCACGCCACTGCACTCCAGCATGGAGAGCAGAGTGAGACCTCACCTCTACATACATACACAAAAAGACAGGAAAGAGATGTGAAAAGGTGAAGCTTTAGAGGCATGATGAGATAGTACAAAGCACTACAGGAATGACAAAAAGGTCTCCACCCCACTCCCAGCCTACACTCTCAACTGGTGGTCAGGAAGAAAGAGTTTATAAACAGTCCTGTCTAGACGTCCTAGCCTCACTGGCTCTCTTCTCCATCCCAACTGCTAACATCCTTCTTGGCAACCTCCACCTTGCTATGACAGACTCATCCAAACTCCCTGGGCCTCTTATTTTTTTACCTCTTCTTCTCCAATAATATTTTCATTTGCTGTATCGTAGTATGCCCATGATAACTCCAAAGATCTTGTCAGCATTAAAAACTGCCCCTTGTTTAAAATTCTTATGCAAACATCTTTCTCTTTAACATCACCTCATCCTCCAGCTTACTTGCTCAACTACCTCCACCTCAATGTGCTCTGAAGACCCACGTGCACCCACAAATCCCACCACTTTCTCATCAGCTCTCCCTAATCATTCCCCAACTGGCCCTGCTTGGATTCCAAGTCACTCATCATAACCACTCCTTTGCAAACACCCTCACATCCTTTCCTCCTCTTGTCCCATAGCATTTACCTCCATTTTTAATGTTAAATACAGATACAGTGTGTTCTGTTACAAGATGTGTTTTCATAAAACCAATCATCTCGAATATAACTGGTGAACAGGGGAATGAATTCAGTATAATGTGCAAGTTGCATTTGTTCCTAAGCAATTTTTCCGAAGCAATGGGGAGTAAGATATAGAAGTAGACTGACAGCCTCCAACAGGAAAGGAAGTAAACAGCTTTCAGTTTGGCTAAAATTTTCTCTGCTCTATTTTTTTAATTAAAAAAATATATATCCCTCCAGCATGTGAGGGTCCCTCCCTACATGGGCACACGCCAGCTTTACTGCATCTTATGTTGTATCGAATTGTATACTTCTCCCTGTGCCCTCCCAAACAGAAGCCCCCCCAACTCTGCTCTCCTTCCATCTGCACCCCAAAACTAGCTTTTCTACCCTACTCTTTTTGTGAATTTGTATCATCTCATGAGACTGACAGCACCATGAGCTGGTGAGGATGTGACACAACTGGAACATCCACATGGTGCTGGTGGGAATGCAAATCAGAACGACCACCATGAAAACAATTTGGCAGTATCCACCTAACTACCTGTGCCCTAGAAATTCCACTCAAGAGAAAGGAGCAAAGATGTCCGCCAAATGAGGCACAAGAACGCTCATAGCACCACTACATAGAGTAAACAAAAGCAGAAGACAACTTCAACATCAACAACAGGGGACTGGATGAGCAAGTTGTGCTATATTCATATCATGGAAATTTGCACAACAATAAAACATAAGTTACAGATATGGATAACAATATAAAAGAATTTCATAGACACGATGAAAGAAGAAGCCAAACACAAAAGTAGATACAATATAAATCCATGTATGTGAACCTAAAGGGCTGGCAGAAGAGTGGGTACCTCCAGGAGACAATACTGATGGGGAGGGGCATAAGAGGTCTGCTGGGGATAGGAAACTTCCTATATCTTCATCTCACTGGTGATGACATAAATGTAAACATTTTATTTGTTATTTCTAACTGTGGTGAAATAGACATAATATTTACCATCTCAACTATTTTTACATGTACATTTCAGTGGATTAAGTACATTTACTTGGTTGTGCAACCATCATCACCATCCATCTCCAGAACTGTTTACATCTTCCCAGATTGAAATTCCATATTCACTAGACAATAATTCTCCATTCTCCCATGACCCACCTTATACCAGCTCCTGGCAACCATCGTTCTACTTTCTGTCTATGAATCTGACTACTCTAGGTACTTCATATAAGCAGAATCATACAGTATGTGCCTTTGTGTGATTTCACTTAGCATAATGTCCTCAAGTTTCATCCACGTCTAGCTTCTGTTGGAACTTCCTTCCATTTTAAGTCTGAATAATATTCCACTGTATGTATATATCACCTTTTGTTTCACCATTCAACTGTTGATGGATGCCTAAGTTGCATCTACTTTTTTGGCTACTGTTAATATTGCTGCTATGAACATGGTGTACAAGTATCTGAGTTTCTGCTTTCAGTTCTTTGGGGTATATACCCAGAGGGTATAAAATTATATACAGTTTGGTTCATCAAACCGTATGTTTAAGATATGTACACTTTATTGATTTGCACATTATACATTTTTTAAAGTGTAAAATAACTAAACAGCAATGACAACAACAAAAATATCCACCAAAATAGCTTCCAGCTGCATTTAGATGCCTATTTGGGCTGTCTTTATGGTTTCTTAGGGGATGGGGTAGCGCAGGGAGGAGTTCCAGTCATGTTTTTGTTAATGCTTGGTTATAATGAGTAAGAGTCTATACCAGTCCTATTTTTCCCACATGCCCTAATCCTGATTTTAATGCATGATTTTACAGAATGCTTTTCCAGGACTTGTGTGCTTCATTATAATACTTAACATATACCCAACATACACTTATTTGGCATATATACCGAGTGCCAGGCACTATTCCTATTTATTGAGGATATAGCAGTGAACAAAAGAGACAAAAAAGGCCTTCCTTTTAAGGGCTTGCACACTAATAGATAAATGTTTTTAATGAGTACTCATATGTTATTTATCAACAGTTCCCCCATGGCATATAAACTTCCTGAGGGCAAGTTCAGTCTGATATCCAGTCCTAAAGCACAGTGCTTTACACATAGAAGGTGCTTCTACCATTCTTAGAGCTATCATTCTTATGGCATTTTTGTCCAAACTTTGGATTTCACAGATAAAGAAAGGCAGTTTCAGAGAAATGATAATAGCAGCCCAAGTCACACTGTTAAGAGGTATCCAAGCTGAAAGAAACTAGGGCTCTTTCCCAGAGAACAGGACAAGCTGTAAGATCTAAGGGTTTCTGAGTATCTACAAAGTCTGAAGGGGTTTTTGTCTTTGCTCAGAGAATCATTCAAGAGGAAAAACAGTAACAAGCTAAAGCAATCAGAGATAATAAGGCAGTCTTTGCCAATTTTTCCAGAAGGTTTCTAGTCTTATTATGAAGCTTATTAATTACGCAGACAGAAGATATAATGTGGACTGAGACATCTCTAATAATAAATGAAAAATGAGAGTAAACTTTATTGTGCAAGGAACTGAAATAATTCTAACTAGTATATGGAATTAGGAACATTCTGAGGCTCAGTTCTAAAAATCTCTATAGGTTAGACCATTTTCTCCTCTGACTGGCAAATATCCAGTCTTTTTTTTTTTTTCTTTTTTCTTTTTTTTGAGAAGGAGTCTTGTTCTGTTGCTCAGGATGGAGTGCAATGGTGCGATCTTGGTTCACTGCAATCTCCGCCTCCTGGGGTCAAGAATTCTCCTGCCTCAGCTTCCTGAGTAGCTGGGATTACAGGTGACTGTCATCAGCCCTGGCTAATTTTTGTACTTTTAGTAGAGAAGGGCATTTCACCATATTGGCCAGGCTGGCCTTGAACTCCTGACCTCAGGTGATCTACCTCCCTCAGCCTCCCAAAGTGCTGGGATTACAGGCATGAGCCACCACACCCAGCCAAATATCTAGTCTTAATAATGATGTTCGTTAATAATTTAAGCAGAAATCATAATGCTGATTAAGACATCTTTTATGATAAATGGAAAATGAGAATATACTTCATTGTTCTTTTTTTTGAAAGAAAGAAAAAAAGAGAAAAGAAAGAAGAAAGAAAGAGAGAAAGAAAGAAAAAAAAAAGGAATGAAAGAGAGAAAGAAAGAGGAAGAGAAAGAGGGAGAGAGAACAGGATTCTTGTTCTATTGCCCAGGCTAGAATGCAGTCTAAAAATGGGTATTAAAAACCTCTTTTATGCCAATAATTGTGCTTAACAATGGAGACAGGAAGGAATAAGGGATGAAAATAACAAACAAGCAGCCAACCAACATTTTATTTAAACTTGTGAAATGCTATGTAATTGCTGAGGAGTGATTTACTTCCAATTATGTGGTCACTTTTAAAATAGGTGTAATGTGATACTGAGAAAAATGTATGTTTTGTGGATTTGGGGTGGAGAGTTCTGTAAATATTTGTTAAATTTACTTGTTCCAGGTCTGAGTTCAAGTCCTGGATATCCTTATTAATTTTCTATCTCGTTGATCTGTCTAATATTGACAGTGTAGTGTTAAAGTCTCCCACTATTATCGTATGAGAGTCTAAGTCTCTTTGTAAGTCATTAAGAACTTGCCTTATGTATCTGGGTGCTCCTGTATTGGGTGCATATATATTTAGGATCGTTACCTCTTGTTGCATTGATCCTTTTACCATTATGTAATGTCCTTCTTTGTTTCTTATGGTCTTTGTTGCTTTAAAGTCTGTTTTATCAGAGACGAAAATTGCAGCTTCTGGTTTTTTTTTTTTTTTTGCTCTCCATTTGGTTAGTAAATCTTCCTCCATCCCTCTGTCTTGAGTCTTTGTGTATCCTTGCATGTGAGATGGGTCTAGATACAGCATACCAATGGGTTTTAGCTTTTTATCCAATTTGTCTGTCTGTGTCTTTTGATTGGGGCATTTAGTCCATTTAAATTTAGGATTAATATTGATATATGTGAGTTTGATACTGGCATTTAATGCTAGCTGGCTATTTTGCCCATTAGTTGATGTAGATTCTTCATTATGGTGATGCTCTTTACCTTTTGGTATGTTTTTGGAATGGCTGATACTAGTTGTATCATTGTTCTTAAATAGCGTTCATCACACTATTAAATCTTAAATTTAGTAAGTAAAATAATTTGTCAAACTCATTATTTGAAAAGGTGATAAAGCCAATTTCAAAACTAGTAGTAAATAAGCAGGACAGCATCCATGTATCACCTAAAAGTGGGAGTTTTTTGTTTGTTTTTTGTAAAGATGGGGACTTGTCATTTTGCCCAAGCTGATCTCAAACTCCTGGGCTCAAGCATTCTTCTCACCTTGGCCTACCAAAGTGCTGGGATAACAGACATGAGCCACCACACCCAGCCTAAAGTGGTTTTAAAATCATTCAAATTATTATAAATAGGGTATTCCCTTAGGATTCGTAAATTCAAAATAATTACTCGAGAAAAAACGAACTTTATAATTTATGTATTCCAGAATTATGTATGTAAGAAAATATTGACTTCTATATAGACAGAGCTAAATTAAATGTTTGTGCTTTTTGGAAGCATTTTATTGTTAAGGAAAAAGACAAACTCAAAATTGTGTCAAAAAATGAAAACAGTACAAACAGCATTCAAATGTTCTTTGCCACTTCTCTCAGGATCTCCAGGATACACACTACCTCTTATATAGATTATTGAAGTAGTTTTTAGGCCTATTTCACCCAAGTGATGATAAGAAAATTTAAAATAAGATACAAATATGCATCAGGTGCTGCCTAAGGGCAAAGTATCGTGACATGTGTTTTACCTTCTTTCAATCCTCACAATAACCCAAGAGGTAGGAACTACTATTACTACCATTTTACAGATACAGAAACTGGGGCTTAGACCTATTTTAGCAAAGACTTGGAACCAACCCAAATGCTCATTGATGATAGACTGGACAGGGAAAATGTGGCACATATACACCATG
This sequence comes from Plecturocebus donacophilus, assembly GCA_004027715.1. Classification (NCBI taxonomy): domain Eukaryota; kingdom Metazoa; phylum Chordata; class Mammalia; order Primates; family Pitheciidae; genus Plecturocebus; species Plecturocebus donacophilus. The sequence continues at coordinate 30,490 of PVKP010019772.1, read as the reverse complement.
GAATACTATGCAGCCATAAAAAATGATGAGTTCATGTCCTTTGTAGGGACATGGATGAACCTGGAAACCATCATTCTCAGCAAACTGACACAAAAACAGAAAATCAAACACCAAATGTTCTCACTCATAGGTGAGTGTTGAACAATGAGAACACATGGACACAGGGAGGGGAGCATCACACACTGGGGTCTGTTGGGGGGAACTAGGGGAGGGATAACATGGGGAGAAATGCCAGATACAGGTGATGGGGAGGAAGGCAGCAAACCACACTGCCATATGTATACCTATGCAACAATCTTGCATGTTCTTCACATGTACCCCAGAACCTAAAACACAGTTTTTTATATATATATATATATATATATATATATATATTTTTTTTTTTTTTTTTTTTTTTTTAAAGAAATTCAAACCAGGCTAGTCTGATTCCAGGGCTCATGCATTTAAGCATTATAATATAAACATGTAACATAGCTTCTGCTCTGATGCCAGATTAAGCTCACTAAATCATTGTTCGCTGATACCCTGAATGACTCCTTCTGCATTAAGAAAAGAATTATTTTACCAAGCATTCAAAACGCTCCCTGCCCTGACCCCAAAACCTGCCTTTGAAGACCAATTTATTTCACTTCTACCATTGACCGAACATTCTTTTCTCAATATATAACAGACTTCCCAAGCCTTTCACCTTTGTATACACTCTCCCCTCAGGAATATCCTTCCAATTAATCTTTTCCAGTCAAATCCCAACACATTATCTGAGACCTGGCTCAGAAGAAAACACCTGCCATTGTGGCATTCCCTCAACCAGCTATGCATGTGGAATAGCATCTAGACTGGCTACCTTGTATGTGAACATTCCAATTAGAACTACATGACAGTCCATGATGTAAGTACACAGAATGCATTACAAATTACAGTGGTTGAACTTGAGACAATTATACAGAGGTTAGAATTATGACACATTTACTTGCACTGAACATATTCCTCTATCTTTTTTGAGCCACAGAGAACCAAGTCATGTCTGACAGCCTGAACTTCAGTAGCCAAGCACTACCATCAGCTGATCTCCTCAAGAAAAATAATATGTAAATTGTCAATGGCGACTTCACTAATAGACCCACAGTCTAGTTACTGAGTATCAGATCACTTCTCTCATAGATCCCCTAGATAAGAAAGAAAAATCATTCCAAATAAATTACCTCTTCAGTTGCTTCCACACAAAATGAAGTAAACATTAACAACGTAGAAAAAGAAAATATTTACAGAATTTAAGATCTAGGCATACTTTTTTTTTTTTTTTTGAAACAGAGCCTTGACCTGTTGCCCAGGCTGGAGTGCAGTGGCATGATCATAGCTCACTATAATCTCAAACTTCTGGGTATAAATGATCCTCCTGCCTCAGCTTCCCAAGCAGCTAGGACTATAGGCATGTGCCACCATTCCTGGCTTTTTTTTGACAGAACTGGGGTCTCACTATGTTTCCCAGGCTAGTCTTGAACTCCTGGCCTCAAGCAATCCTCCTGCTTCAGTCTCCAAAAGTGCTTGGATTACGGCTGTAAGCCACCATGCCTGGCCTATATTTTCTTAATTATAAACAAAAACAACCCAAAATAAGAAATAAAAATCCTCTCTAAAATAAAAATAAATATATAAATAAATAATCCTCTCTGACCTAGATACATGAGATTAATTCAAGGAGAACAGTTTGGGGCAGTCTCCCAAACCAAGCAGGGTGACTCTCTATGGGCTTTTTCCTAACAACTAGAATTCTCCTTCTTTCATCTTTCAGAAAACATTCTTATGTGTGTACTCCAATAGCCTCCATTCCAGGTCCATGTGCAATTAGGTGACTCTAACAATGTCTAGGACTTCATCCTTGTGCTACAAGTCACAATCTCAACATGGCACATAACAAATCAAATGCTCGACCAACAACCCGAAGAAAAAACTGAAAGTGAAGTGGCCAGGGCCATGATGTTGTTCTGCTATCCTCTATCACACCTCACCAGAAAGACTTTTACCTCTCAGTAGTGAGCACAGCCTGCAACCAACATTGACATTTATACTGAGGAATTCAAAAACTGGGACACATAGTTGCCAAATCAGAATGGTGAGAAGGCATTTAGGGATAGCATTTACCCTACAGGATAAAGCTGGAATTTATTGATGAAATCAGCAAGAAAGAAAGAATGCACACATATCCTGGCAACCCTGCCATCTGACATGGTTATCCAAAAATACACCAAAATAGGGTAATTACTCATGGCTGTGAATCTTGCTTCTCTGAATGCAGTGTTCACAGGTCTGACTTTGGCAGCAGTGTTGGGTTTGAAACCTGGCTTACCAGCTGTGTGGCCTTAAGAAACTTACTCTCCTTGACCTCCAATTTCCTTGTCTGAAAAATCAAAGCAGTACCTCTTCCAAGGATTAGGGGACAGAGAGAATTCTCACGAAGTAGATAGCACGGTGTCTGTCACATAGTAAGTACCAATAAATTACAGTTGTTGCTACTATCATTTGATTTATACTATCTGAAGACATTAAGACAAAGTCTTGTCTGTCTAAAACCGTGCTGCCAATAGAATATTTTACAATAGTGGAAATGTTCTATATCTGTGGTATCCTATACAGTAGTCACTAAACACATGTAGCTATTGAGTACTTGAAATGTGGCAAGTGTGAAGGAGAAACTAGATTTTTAACTTCATATAACTTTAATTAATTTAAATGTAGAGCATGGATTTTGAATAACCAAAATACCATTTACTTTTGAAGGGAAAATGACCAAGCCCAATGGTTCTAAAATCCCAGCTACTAGGCCAGTGTCAATCTGCTATCAAGTTTTCACTAGTTCACAACAGAACAAACAAAAATCAATTTCATGAATTTTTCATAAAGCTAAATGCATTTCATTTAAAGGATTATTGTTCCCTCTGATATTGGATGTTCATTCTAAATTCTTATGAAATCTACTCATTCATTCAACAAATATCTATTATAAGTCCTCTTTATATGCCAGGCACCCTAAAATTACAAAGTAAATAAAACAAATCACTGCTTCATGGAGCTTACATTCTAGTGGAGAGAGAAAGACAATAAACACACACACATATTTTAAAAGTTCCGTTTTATGAATTGAAAAATACATAAGAAAAATAAAGCAGGACTTTGGAACAGGAAAAAAACTAAAGCAGACTTCAGAAGGGACATGAATGTGCCCCAGTTCAGTCACTCATTAGCTACAGGATGTTAAATGAGCGATCTTCCCTCCCTGTGTCTCTGCCTGCTTTTCAGTAAAACATGGCACTTGTAATGTGCTGAAGCTCCAAGGACAGTGCCATGCCTAAATCGTTGGTCAGCTGGCAATTTGATGCAATGCAGTCCAAGATGGAACAAAAATAAATCTTTCTACATGCAAACTTCTTTCAATTAGGGAAGGAAGCATAAGAAAACTAATTAATGTCACATGCAAACATTTATAATAATTTGTTCAAATGCCTATATCTCTACCAGCTGCCTTCCAAATGAAGAACAGAATCTTTCCTACAAATACAATATTGAGGTTTGTAATTCTCAGATTCAAAATAAATAAATCAATCAACAAAAGAGCAAAAGAGAAAACCAAGGTTTATTCCAGGTGGTATATACCAAGTGCATGCAGGATGCATGTCAATTGCCACCAAAGATGTCTCCCCCATCTTCTTAAGCAGTGATTATCAAACTTAAATGTGTATTAGAATCACTTGGAGGTCTTGTTAAAAGGTAGCCTGCTGGGCCCAATCGCAGAGTTTCTAATTCAGTAGGTCTGGGTGGGCCCAGAGACTTTGGAGTTCTAACAAGTTCCTAGGTGATGCCAATACTGCTAGCCAAGGAACACATTTTGATAACCACTGCTCTAAAAAATGCCTGTTAGTCAAAGCCATAGCTGAGAAGATTTGCATTGACACTAATCTCTTTTATTTACTTCCAGCCCAGCAATGATTGATGCCCAATAATGCCTGCAAGATTTTACCATATGGTTTGCAAATCCAGCCCTAGTACAGTGTGAATCATTTTCCAACCATCCAGAACTTCCAGAAATTCATGGACACCAAACCACACACTTCTGAAAGCCTTCCCTAAAAGGAAAGCTTAAGAGAAGTCCAGAGGATGTAAAGGCATTCAAAAATAAATTCAACAATTACTTCGTACCAACACTGTCAAACTTTGGCATAACCAAAGGCTATATGAAATATACTAGAAATTGACTATGCAGCAAAGCATAAGTAACTCAGAAAAAACTCAGACAATCTAGCCAAATTGGGAAATTTAAAAAAAAAAAAGTATTTATATTAAAAAATTTTCCATAATTGTGAACAAGAAAAATGACAAAAGTTCAGTGAAAATCATCTACATTAAAAAGTACAAATTAAAATTATGAATTTTATTGTGAATTATTGTGAATTAGAATTATGCCACTTACTCAACAAGGTTTGCATCCATAATAAAGTAAATACTGATTAAAAACATAACTCTGGGAAAGGTACTTTTGGGATAAAATATAATTTTCCCCTCTTCCCCTGTGTCAAGGATATCCACAGATCTATAGCTATGGGGACAAAGACTCCTTGTAGGCATGAGCTGATTAGCATCATAACAGAAAAATAAGTAAGAGGGAACACAGACCACTATATTGGGGAAATTAGTTTTGCGATGAGCCTGTAAGAATGGAAGGATATCCTAGGCAGGAACATAGCAGACAGCAAGTTCTAAGCACAGAAACAGCTCGGGGAATATTCAGGGAAGGCTGTGGAGTATGCCAGAAATGGAAGATGCCCCTGGGAGTATGGTGAATGATGAAGCTATTTAAGTGGGACGGGGATCATTGTGTGGGACCCCTCTGATTCAGCTCATAAAAGAGTTTGGCCTTTCACGTAACATTTAATAGGCCTTAAATGAATAAAGCTTAAGATATACAGAAGTCGAGAACAAAACAGTGGCTACCATGGTGGAGGAGAAGAGGGGAGATGTTGGTCAAAGGATACGAAATAGGAGTATGTAAGATTGGCAAGTTAAGAGATCTAATGTACAACAGCTGGACTAAGGTTGATAAAACTGTGTTGCAGTAGAGTTTTTGTTTAGTAAATTGATGTTAGCTGCCCCAGTCATAAAAAAGTAACTATGCAAGATGACTGATACGTTAATCTGCTTCACTGCAGTAAACATTTTACTATATGTATCCCATCAGTGGTCACAGACAGGAGTGGGGAATGGTTTCGGGATGAAACTGTTTCACCTCAGATCATCAGGCATTAGATTCTTATAAGGAGTGCACAACCTAGATCCCTCATATGCACAGTTCACAACAGGGTTTGTGCTCCTGTAAGAATCTAATTCTGTGCTGATCTGACAGGAGCCACAACTCAGGCAGTAATGCTCGCTGGCCTCCTGCTGTGAGGCTTAGTTCCTAACAAGCCAGGGACTGCTACGAGATTGTGGCCCCGGGGGTTGGGAACCCCTGTAAGCCATAATATCATGCTGTAAAACTCAAATATATACAATAAAATGTACTTTTATTTATTATTTTTTGAGACAGAGTCTTGTTCTGTTGCTCAGGCTGGAGTGCAATGGCATGATCTCAGCTCACTGCAACCTTCGCCTCCCAGGTGAAGCAATTCTCCTGCCTCAGCCTCCCAAATAGCTGGGATTACAGGCATGCACCACCACCCTTAGCTAATTTTTTTGTATTTTTAGTAGAGATGGGGTTTCACTATGTTGGCCAGGCTAGCCTCAAACTTCTGACCTCAGGTAGTCTGCCCGCCTTGGCCTCCCAAAGTGCTGGGATTACAGCCATAAGCCACTGCCCCTGATCTAAAATTTATTTTTAAAAATTAATTAATTAAAATAAATTAATAAAAATTTACCCTATATAGAAACCAGAGATTCCCAGGCATAGTGAAGAATTTGGGCATAAATAATGTTAATAATACCAGATGCCAAGTATGAAACCTTGCTTGAAGTTCACACAAAATAATAGAAACAGTAGAGACAAAGATCATGTGTTTGGTTACAAATAGTCTTACTTTCTCCCTATAATCTGGCGCTAGGCAGGAGTGGGGAGGATCCCCAGGGGAGGTTCTATGGGCTGCCTTCTCCGTGATTCTAATACAATGCCCCCTATTGGAAATCACTGCCAGAAACCAGCAAACTGCTCAACATTTTGATATCAATAGGAATGACAATGAAAATTTAAACAGAGGCTGAAGAAATAGCAGCTCAAACCCAAGCAAACCAGAGTGTCAAGTTCCATGGCATGCATCCTTGTGGACACATATGTAGCCTGCCTGTACACGGTGCCTCTTCAAAGTAAACTCTATAAATTTTGTGGCAGCAAGACAAAGGAGATGGATGTGGGGGAAACCAACAAGCCTGTTTATAAGAGGTCAGCGTACAAAGCAACTGGACTTGTTAGAATCTTTGTGTTTACAAATTTCATTCTAGTGTCAAAATGAGTATGGAGGGTCAAGGAAGAAGAAAGTATGTTCTAATAGGGTTCCCGATGGCCATCTTCATAGCCAACACATGGTCCAGGGTTTGCTGCCCTTGCTCACCTGGGAACTACCATAGCCACCTAGCGTCCTGTTTGCTAGGGACCGTGCTAGTTAGTGTTGCCTCGCTGTATTAACAGAATATCCTCTTACTCTCAGAAATGTTCTGGTTTAGATGATGTCACCAGACTTTTTTTTATTTTCACCCCACTTTAATCCTTTCTCCACATCATAACTGACATGATACTTTAATGCCGTAGTCCTTGATTCATTCCCAGCTTAAAACGTTTCCATGGATTCCTATTGTATTTGCATACAAGGCCTGCTCCACCAGACTATTTGCTGTACCTTCTACATACTACAGTCCTTCAGTTCCTCAAGAGCACCAGGGCTTTTTGCCTTGGACCTTCACACATGCTATTCCTGCTACCAGGAATGCCCTTCCTCATTATCTCCCGTTTCCTAATAATTTTCATTCAGCCTTCAGAGCTCAACCCCAAAATCACTTCCTCCAAAAGCCCTCCCAAACATTCCTTCAGATATGTATTGGCACTTCTTTTTATAACACCACATGTGCAACTAAATACTTGTTTATCTCGTTGTTTAATGTGTGTCTCCATAGAATGCAGCTCTCTGAGGGTATGGACTATAATAGGGTTTACTCATGATAAATCCCCAGTATCTGAACAGTCATTTGTAAGAGTAGATGCTCAATGAATATTACCAAATAGATGTGTTCCCCTGTCAGACCCTATGTCATAATTTCTGGCATGGAAAATAAAGTCAATATTTATAAACAGACTTCATTTTGTTCACCAGTGTATTTATTTCCTATTGCTGCTGTTATAAATTACCATAAACTTAAAAATCACCATAAATTTAACAGCTTAAAACAACACAAGGCCAGGCATGGTGGCTCACACCTGTAATCCCAGCACTTTGGGAGGCCGAGGTGGGTGGATCACCTGAGGTCAGGAGATTGAGACTAGCCTGGCCAACATAGTGAAACCCCATATTTACTAAAAATACAAAAATTAGCCAGGGGTGGTGGCAGTCGCCTATAATCCCAGCTACTCAGGAGGCTCTACCATCACATCCCCTTCTCTGACTCCAACTCTCTTGCCTCCTTCCTTACTTTTAAGGATGCATGTGATTACATTGGGCTCACTTGTACAATATAGGATAGTCTCTCTATCTTACAATCTTTAATTCAATCACACCCACAAACTCCTTTTGCCATGTAAAATAACATAATCACAGGTTTTGGGGATCCAGATGTCCTCATCTTTAGGGGGATATGCCTAAAATTGTTTTTTAATGTTCCTCTTTCCTTACAGGAATCCTAGTAACAACAACAATAATGAAAATGAAAATTTACTACATTTCTGTATCTTAGAGAATCACTAAAAAAACTCAGGTACATGCAAGGCAAAGAGTAGCAGCATGAAATAAACTCAAGTCACTCTTTTCTTGAGATGATTTCTCATGTGCTGTACATCTCAGATGATCTGCTCAATCCAAAGAAACTGTCTTAATACCCAAAAAATGGAATGTAGTAAAATGACATACACAGCTAAAGATGGCTTTTCCCTTCAGTGGGCTTTTTTGTAAGTTCAAATGGGTAACTGGAGAGCTGAGAATTTAATTCCAGTACATTTTTATAAGCTGTATAACAACATCCCAAAAATGCAATTCCATTAGGCTAAAATCAAAGGTCTTGGCTCACAGTTCTTAACATTTTTTCAGACCATGAACCCCAGAATTTCCAGGACATTCAGATGGTTCATGGGAATTATCTTAGTACATTTTGTACTGTATAACATAATATCAGAGACTGGGTAATTTATAATGAACAGAAATTTATTTCTTGTCATTCTGGAGACTGGAAAGTCCAAGATTAAGGGGCCAGCATCTGGTGAGGACCTTCTTGCTGCATCATCCAATGGCAGAAGGGCAGAGAGAGTGAGATAAAGAGACCAAAAGGGGAAGGTGAGATAAAGAGACCAAACTCATTCTTTTATAAGAATGTCCTGTTAATTAATTAATAGCATTAATCTATACCTAAGGACAGTGTCTCCACTATCCAAACACCTCCCATTAGACTACATCTTCCAACACCACCACATAGGGAATCAATTTTCCAACAAATAAACTTAGGAGGATACATTCAAACCATAGCAGGTATTAAGACAGAGTGGTTTCAGTTGGGATACAGACATCATGACAAGTAGCAGCAGCAGCAGCATTTTCCCTATAGCCTTGAAACAATCAATGCTTCCTGATCTCTTTTATGGTTTACAGCAGAAAAACTGCTTTCACAAAGAGCCTTCCCTGTCCAGAGTCCTTTGGTCTGTACAACCTCTCCCCCTTCTCAGATAACCAAATATACTCAGAGCCATATACTGCATTCTTCTAAGAGCTGGTCTTGTCCTTAACCCCACCATTACATGCAGAGTTATATCCAGGATTTCTTCCATCCAAACAACCGTTTAACCATGCAAAAAACAAACAAACAAGTTGTATTTCATCCAAGAAACACACACATTCCCTGCCTCTTACTTCTTAGGTTTGGTTTTCTTTGCCCCACCTCCCCTCTGCCCCCACTTTTAATTTATTTTTACTTTATATGTCCAACAATCATTCAACAACTATCTCTGAATGTGTACTCCAATTCCAAGCTGAAAACTGAGATGTAATAGTAAACAAGATAGGTATGGCTCCTGTCCACATGGGCCTTTCATTTCTACTGAAAACACAAAAGAAATACACAAACAGTTGTAATAGTGATATTTGGTACTTGCCATGTAGAACTCACAGTGGAGTCACAAAATGAATATACATGGGCAAAATTTGGCCCAGCATTGTAGATAGTTGCGAATACTTTTTTGACAAATAAGATTTCACAATAAAATAAGGGTTTTTTGCTACTCTTCTAAAAAATTCATTGGAACTGAGTATCAGCTGCCCCTTTTTGATAGGGCATTTTCTGGTTTTCCACCATTCTCATCACTCCCTTGTGTCTCCCTGACAGTCTAAGTTCCAGCCCATATTTGTGGTCCCTTTTATGCTGCTGTTTTTCCTACAGATCTGCAAAGTCTAATGACGTAGCCACTAACCATAAGTGACTATTTAAATTTAAATTTTACTTAATTAAAAGTAAAATATAATTAAAAGTTCAGGTCCTTATTTGCACCAGCCACACTTCAAGTACTCAACAGCCACATGGGGCTAGGGGCTACCATAACGGACCAGGCAGATATAGAGCACATCTATCATCACAGAAAGTTCTGCTATCAACAGTCCCTTTCATTTCTTACATTATTCACTTGACTCTCCTAAAGGTGTATCAGTTTGAAAGCCCTGGCATGGAACAATATAAAATTATTTAAGTGGGAGGATCAAATTGGATCTGGGAATTCAAGGAAGGCTCCCCTGCGGAAGTGAACAGAAAGGTAAGATCTGAAAGATGTGACAACGTTAGATGATTGACAGCAGTTAGGAAAAAAGTTATCCAAGCAAAGAAAACAATATACAAGGGGACTTAACAGTGGAAATTTTGCTTATAGAAATCTTTCCTGATGATCTTAGCTCACTTCATGTCTCCTTACTAAAAAAAAAAAAAAATTAAATCCTTGGTCAGTACATATCTGAGCAGTAGGGGGCTGCATATAAATTTGGAGCTTCAAATAACATTTTGATACATTTTTTTTCACGTATCACTTGAGAAACCATCTCCACTTGAAGAAAATAAACTTTTCTTCCTCTCTGTTTCAGGATGATAGTTTCCAATCCTGAGACCATCAAGGCCCTGAATGTGAAGGCCATCTGCTAAGCAAGCCATTTCCCTGGGAATGGCAAATGCTATTCTTGAGTGGATTTCACCAAATTACTTTTCTTTTCTAAAATAGATTGACTTCTCTGTAGAGAAGAGCATCCCATCCTTGAGGCTTTCTGAGAATTTGTATCTTCATAGAAAACAGTGTGCTCTGAGAGTTGTTTCAGATCCTGTGCTACTGAAGGCCAAGGTTTTGCTAACAGTCTCTCAAGCACTGGGGTCTATTTTTTATATTGAGGCGTTTTGGGCCCCTTGATGGTAAGAATATCAAAGCAGGTCTGATCTACACACTAAGGGACTCCTTGCTTTTATAATTCCATAGAACCAACATCTACTAAGTGACAAACTATTTCCAAAGCTTCATTAGTTTTGCTGGGAATAGAGAGAAAAACAGATAATAAGTATTGCCCTAAAAAGTTCACAGCTTAGAGGTAAAGCAAACATAAGCACAATTCCTCCAATTGATGCAAAAATAGACATATGTAACAAGTGTTGAATGAACAACCAACACAAATGTTGGTAAAAACATCAGGTCCAGCCAACATGAAACCTACAGAGGACCATCTTTCATACAGTTCTTCCACAGACCTCTCCCAGGACATCCAGCTGAAGAGTTTGAGGCAAAAACAAACCCAACTTGCCACTTCTCAGCCTAAAGCCCTTCTGCTCACTCTCCTCTCTCAGATCCTTGAGACCAATAAGATTTAAATTTTACTTCCATCCACAGACTCCCCAACCCACAAAATATCTGCCTGCCTGTACCTAAGGCTGCATTTTATACTTCATTAACCTGGTATTTTTCCATCATCATTGGGGATCTCCATCATGCCACCAGATGACGGCATCACCCTTCCTGGACTCCACATGTGTTTACTGCAAGAAGAAACTAAAATCTTCCACATTCAAGCCCTTCCAGTTGGCCTAATAGTTGCTTATACTTTCATCTTTACTGTGAAGCAACTCTGTTAAAAAATTTATTTTTCAGGTGCCACCATGGATATATCCACCCTTTGATCAGAGGAAAAAGCATACGTGAAATTGAGAAAGGACACGTTTTCCTTTTCCTGGGCAGTTTTTGTGGATGTCAGTCACTGTAAAAATCTTTTCTTGGGAATGCCGTCCACATCTGCAAACTGTTCCTGTTAAAGTCTATGTAGAAATGCACTTAAAAACATAGCTTTTCTCCATGATAAGCAATCTTTCCTGGAAAACACCAACCTGGCCTCCTCAGCTGAACTATAAAGTCACGTTGCTTTCTTTCTTTCCTATGACAAGACAGAAGGAAGTGATTCACACACCTGAATTCCCTAAGAAACAGAAATTTTCACACAGGAGGGTGTTTTGATAGCTTTTCTTTCTTTGGAAGTCACGACGTCCATGTGAGTTTTAAGGGTTCCTTATTTAGCAGGGAAAGAAAACCTAAGATGGGATGATAATAATGTGAATAATACACTATTTAAATGATTTCTGCCTTTCTATTTTTTTTCTTTTTTTTTTTTTTGTACTGTATCAGAAGCAAGCATGATCCTAAATTATAATGTAGGTGGAACAAATCTGTAGTTTCTTAAGAAGATACCATCACATCTGCAACACTATTGAGCTGCATAATGTTGCCTAATCCCCTCAATCTCTTAGATCTTGGCCAGAGGGACCCTTGTCCTGGGCCATGGACTTTAGACAACACATGACAAACCCCAAAATGCAGGGTTTTCTTCTTTTCGATCTTAAATGGAAGTTGTGTTATTTTCTTAATTTAATAACTGACTAAGCCAATGGGAGGCACTCAGCTGAACTTGGACTCCAGACCAGACAGTGCTGAACTGAGAGCCCATGAGAAAATGAACCACAGCCTCGGTCCTTGGAAACAAAGACGAAATGGGTGTTTAGTGTTTAGGTAGATAGGATCCCCCAGATAACTCTGTTGCCTCCCTTCTCCTTGTTCAGAGTATGTAGTCTGAGAGGTACTTAGAACCCCTGGAAGCCCTGAGTCAGACAAGTGGGGCCTGGAAGTGAAGAATCTACCTGACTTGCCTCCCTGGGGAGCTTGAGCAGGTCATTACCACTTTGGGATTGGTGGGCCCAGGAGTCTTGGGCATGTTTCCAGCTCCCATCCAGCCCTGCTCCAGCAGATCAATGCTGCCACACAGCCTCTTAGTCTGCAGGGCTGGCCCAGGAGAGACTGAGGCTCCAGGCAGAGGGCTGCAGGGCCCAGGAAAGAAGGCAGGCATAGCTTGATTTGACCATTGGCATACTTAGATATTTGGTCTGCAAGTCTCTGTTAGCACTTCTCCAGGCCCCAGCAATGCTAGAGCAACTTGCTTCTGGTTCCTTCTCTAAAAATAACGGAACTCAACTAAATTGCTCTACAGTTTGGACCTGCTCTACAAAATCATTATATTTTATTTTAAGTATATTAAGATAAAGTGACATAAAAATTGCAATTCAAATGTCAGAAAAAAATAATAAACTAAAACATTTTTTCAGAGTTATTTCAAGAAAAAACCTTTAAATGAATTACAGCTTCTGGCTTGCCCTTTCCCACCTCTCAGGTTGCATGCCCTATAAAAAGGATGTCATTAAGTAAAACTATGGTCTGAAATACTTAAGGATCTGCACACATAAAATACCACAAATACTGCACTGTAAAATTCTCCATGTGGCATAAGAATCACAGTTTATCACTCTCTATTGATCAACTGGCAATTAATTCTTAATCACCTCCTATCACTGAAGATCTTTTCTAAAATATACAAAGGGAGAAAATTATGAAGAGGTTACTGTAAGACTCAGCATCCAAACAATAACTTTATAAAGAATAAATGGACCAGGCACGGTGGCTCACGCCTGTAGTCCCAGCACTTTGGGAGGCCGAGGCAGCAGATTGCCTGAGCTCAGGAGTTCATGACCAGCCTGGACAATACAGTGAAACCCCATCTCTACTAAAATAGGAAAAATTAGCCAGGTGTGGCAGCGTGCGCCTGTAGTCCCAGCTACCTGGGAAGTTGAAGTAGGAGAATTGCTTGAACCCAGAAGGCAGAGATTGCAGTGTGCCGAGGTCATGCCACTGCACTCCAGCCTGGGTGAGACAGCAAGACTTCGTCTCAAAAACTAATAATAAAAATAACAAACAAAAGCCATGCTAAAAGCAGCCCAAGAGTAGAAACACTGAGAAGTATTTACTATTATTACTTGGGAGTATTAACTTAGAAGTACCTAGATATGTCAGTTGTGAAATACTAATCTGAATTTTAATTTTTCTCGTTTTTTTATACTAATTACAAAGACAGATGTGCTTACTATGCACACTGCTTAAACCATAAGTTAGTATAAGAAACAGCTTTCCCCCTTCTGATCAGAGGCATAAATAATATTTCTATAGTATGTTCTATTCCCATATATCACAGAACTGGCTGAAATGTATCTCTGGCTTCCATAAATCATGAGTACAGTTAAGCGGAACCTCCTCCTCCAATGTAGAAAACAAACATAGAGCAATGAAATCTAGAGTTACATAATATTTGAGTGTGAGTTTCTTCATAGTCCATTTTAATTGATTTATACAGACAGGGAAGAGGGGGAACATTAAACCTTTTACAAACCTTCCCAAGTTTGCCTAATTAGGCCAGTCCTGCATAAAGAGCTTCATGGTTTTGGAAAATCCAAGAGCAATGAAATAAAAATGAGATAAATTGGGGGAAAACACATATATTCTAACACCTGTTTTCAAGTCCTGTGCTTCTAACAAAGGGAAAGTTATAGGTAATGGACATGAAGGACTATGACCAGCTTATTCACCAAGCCACAGAATTGTATCTCTGAAATTTCAATCTACATTTTACCTTTATGAAAGAAATCTGTGAAACAAGCCAAAATCATCAGAAGTGTACATGAAAAGTCATGCTTGATGTGAGAAGTTTATTTAACAGAACATTAACTGAGACATGTAAAATAACTAATCTTAGGACTGAAGATACTAATTTTTTAAAAAGCATTTCCAATCTTTGTTTAAAATGTGCTCAGAATCTTCATGTCTAGTAAGTTGCTAAGTAAATGTAAATATAAAAACTAAAATATCCAAAGTAAATGACGCTGTTTAAAAAAATATTTAAGGCAGTGATAAATCATCTACCATATTTCTTCTGAATTTAAGCCACTAACAATTATAAGAAACATCTTAATTTATACTCATAGAGAAAAGAAAATCTTGCACTATCAACTGTGAGATGTAGCCCAATTTCAGAGACACAAAAATATACTTAAAAAATGAATCATTTAAATATAGAAAACACATCCGGCTATTAAATTTGAAAAAGCTAGAATAAACAATTGCATAAAATGACCACTTAGCAAATACTTATAGAATAAATGGAAAAATGAGTGACTTTACAAAAAACTTTATTTTGAAAGTTTTTTTATAGATTCAGGGGTACATGTGCAGGTTTGTTACATGGATATATTTTATGCTGATGTCTGAGTTTCCAGCGTACCCATCACACAGATTGTGAGCTGTGTATCCAACAGGTAATTTTTCAACCCTCACTCTCCTTCCCTCTCCCCATTTTGGTGTCCCCAGTGTCTACTGTTACTCTCTGAATGTCTACATAAATCCATTGTTTAGCTCCCACTTATAAGTAGGAGATCATACAATATTTGATTTTCTGTTTTTGAGTTACTTCACTTAGGATAATGGCTCCATCCATGTTGCTGTGAAAGACATGAAAAGGACTGATATCCAGAATCTACAAGGAACACAACAAGAAAAAAAAAATCCCATTAAAGTGTGGGCAAAGGACCTGAACAGACATTTCTCAAAAGAAGACACACAAGTGGCCAACAAACATATGGAAAAATGCTCAACATCACTAATTATCAGAGTAATGCAAGTTAAAACCACAACAAAACATCATCTCACACCAGTTAGAATAGCTATGAAAAAGTCAAAAAACAACAGATGTTGATGAGGATGTGGAGAAAAGGGAATGCTTTTACACTGTTGGTGGGAATGCAAATGTATAACACCTCTGTGGAAAACAGTGTGGAGATTTCTCAAAGAACTAAAAACAAAACTACAATTCAACCCAGCAAAACTACTACAGAATATCAACCCAAACAAACAACTTTCTTGATAGAAAATTGGAACAAGGAAAATTTTTGTATATATGATCATAGAGATAAGATCATAAATCATAGAGCTATACATATGATCACAGAAACAGATAGTCCTCCCTTCACCGAGTCTCTCTCTTACCACTTTGGATCAGCTTTCTCTTCCACCTCAGAGTTTCTACAAATGTTGGCAGGAAAAAGGACACACTCCAACACTAGTCTTATGTGCCTACACACATCCACACACATACACACCCACCTACAAACTAGAGCAGGGGTCAACCAATGATAATATGTGGATTAAATGCCAGCTGCCAGTTTTGTAAATAAATCTTTATTTTAAAAAAGTCATACTTACTTGTTTATGTATTTTCTATGGCTGCTGCTTCCATGCTACAACAGTAGCATTAAATAATTACAAGAGACAGAATGGCCCTCAAAGCCTGGAGTATATATCATCTGGCCCTTTAAGAAAAAGTTTGCTGAACAATTCACAATTGTAAAAATATGGAACCAACCTAAATCCCCATGAACCAATAGGCAGGTAAAGAAAACGTGGTATATGCATACCATGGAAAACTACTCAGCCATAAAAGGAAACAAAATAATGGTCTTTGCAGCAACTTGGATGAAGTTGGAGGCCATTATTCTAAGTGAAGTGACTAAGGAATGGAAAACCAAATACCACATGTTCTCACTTGCAAGTGGGAGCTAAGCTATAAGGACATGAAAGCGTAAGAATGATATAATGAACTTTAGGGACTTGGGGAAGGGTGGAAGGCAGAAGAGAGATAAAAGACTACATACTGGGTACAGTGCACACTGCTCAGGTAATGGGTATACCAAAATCTCAGAAATCACCACTGAAGAACTTATCTGTACAATCAAAACAACCTGTTCCCCCAAAACTATTGAAATCAAATTTAAATAATAAAATAAAATACACGACAGTGGCATTTTAGAAAGTGTACAATTTTTTACATTTATGAGTTCATAATAAAATGAATACTTAGGAACTTTCAAAATGAATGAGAAGTAACAATTAGATGTAAAATTTTCAAAGCTTGGAACTGGAAATATTAAATTCTAGGATTTTCTTAAAAACTTCTTATGTAAGAGAAACTTGCATAGTTTGAAAATTATTATGTTCTTCCAAGGAAGAAAAGGAGGAATTTTTAAGAAATAAAGAAAAAGTTTGCTGAGCTAAGCAAGAGAGTATAAGACCCTAGAAGACAGAGGCCACGTTGTAGTCTGGTCTTACTCTCCATGCAGCACCTGGTACCAAGTAAAAAGCAGTTAATGTATGCTTATTGGTAGATTTTACTCATCTAAAAGTAGGGTACCTCTAAATCAATCTGAAAGGTCTTCTGACATGCATACCTTTTCACACTTGCCCTTATTTAGGCTAATTTCCACTTCTAGAGGAAGCTCTTTACACTCCATTTTACCTTCTTTTCGTAAGTTAAGATTTAGTACCTAAATTAATCCCACACTAGCTGTATAATTAATACTCCATCTGTCTCCCTGATTAAGTTCATTGGACAGATGCTTTGAGAATCTTCAATTGCCTTTCACACCAAGAACAACATATAACACAAAAGCTTTTACCACCTAACAGTAGTTTCAAGGCATCAATCATTTCCCAGACATCCGTTGGGCATGTCCTCTGTGCTACTCTAGATAAAGGCCTACCAAGAAGAATTAGACAGTGTCCACCTTCAAGGAGCTGAGAGTGTTCTTAGACTTAATCTCCTTAGACTCATTTCAAAGTGAGCGCAGAGTAAATAGCATGACAACAAAGAGGACCTCAAGCTGCCGAAAAGGGAAAGATCCGCTGAATTATTCAATTAGGGCTTGGGTGCATGCTTCCTGTGTTCAGTGGTCTTGAGGCAACAGAAGGATGTACAGTCATGGCTCCTTACCTGGAGCCATATACAGGATAGGGACAAGGGCAATGTTGTGACCAGCCATAAAAAAGAGCAAATGGAAGAAGAACACAGTCCTCTGGATCCCTGAAGAAGAGACTGTGACGGGACCAGAGTTGAAAAGGAGGTAAGAGAAGACCTGGGAAGGAGGTTCTTAGGTATATTTTAAAAGAGAAGATGAATTTCAATAGAAAATCATTTGGGATGAGGGAAAAATAAAAGCACAAAGATAGGAG
This sequence comes from Plecturocebus donacophilus, assembly GCA_004027715.1. Taxonomy (NCBI): domain Eukaryota; kingdom Metazoa; phylum Chordata; class Mammalia; order Primates; family Pitheciidae; genus Plecturocebus; species Plecturocebus donacophilus. Next base: position 12,858 of record PVKP010019772.1, on the reverse strand, counting down.
GTACAGTGCCTGGCTGCATTGTCCATGTTCTATAAGGGGAACTACTGTCACAGTCACCAAATGTTTATTGTGTGTCTATTCTGTGCTAAGTGATGTATCTGAGAGCGAGGCAAGTTCCCTTTAGAGGCAGAAGAAACTACTTTCCGGTTGAGTTTATATTGTCATCACTCTGATGTAAGGAAACCACAGGGTGGGTGAGGAATATGGTGGAAGACAAGGCTCAACAGGTAGGCTGGGACCCAACTGTGAAACGCCTGGGATGCTGAGACAGACAGGGTGGATTCCACCCTAAAGACATTTATAATAGTTTACATATTATGTATTAAATATTATCAAATAGATATACAGTCAGGAACCACATAACGATGTTTTGGTCAACAGTGAACACCACACTATATACAATGGTGTTCCCATAAAATTATAATGCAGCTAAAATTTCCTGTCACAGTGACGTCATCACCTTCATCACACAGCAGCACAAGGCATTACTCATGTTTGTGGTGCTGCTGGTGCAAATAAGCCTACTGCACTGCCAGTCATATAAGAGTATAACACATGCAATTATATAAATATTACTTAGCAATGATAATAAATAACTATGTTATTGATTTATGTATTTACTATATTATACTTTTTATCTTGATTTTGGAGTGTGCTCCTTCAATGTGTATTTTTTAAAATTAAACTGTAAAACAGCCTCAGTTAGGTCCTTCAAGAGGTATCCAGAAGGCGTTGCCATCATAGGAGATGACAGCTCCCTATGTGTTACTGCCCCTGAAGACCTTCCAGTGGGATAGGATGTAGAAATAAAAGGCAGTGATACTGATGATCCTGATCATGTGTAGGCCTAGGCTAATGTGTATGGTTGTGTTTTAGTTTTTAACAAAAAAGTTAAAACAGTAAAAAAAAATTTTAATTAGAATATAAAGAAAATTAGTTCATAAAATTAGAATATAAAGAAAATATTTATACAGCTTTATAAAATGTAAAAATTTACAGTCAGCTAAGAAAATGTTTAATAAATTTAGTATAACCTAAGTGTACAGTGTTTATAAAGTCTACAGTAGGGTACAGTCACGTCCTGGGCCTTCACATTCACTCACTGCTCACTCAGTAACTCAACCAGAGCAACTTCCAGTCCTGCAAGCTCCATTCATGGTAGGTACCCTACACAATTCTACTATCTTCTCTCTTTCATACCATATTTTTGCTGTACCTTTTCTATTTTTAGATATGTTTACAGATGCCATTGTGTTACAATTGCCTGCAGTGTCCAGTACAGTCACATGCTGTACACGTTTGCAGCCTAGAAGCAATCGGCTCTACCATATCGCCTAGCTATGTAGCAGACTATACCACATAGGTTTGCGAAGTATATTCTATGGACATTCCTATGACAAAATCACCTAGTGTTACATTTCTCAGAACATAGCTCCATCATTAAGTGATACAGTACTGTATTATAAGTTAAATATATACTTAATATAACACAAATTCTGCTCACATTTTAGGGCACTAGGGATCATTCTAACACTGGTCTTCAAGACCAATTGCATTTATAGCAAAGAACAGAATATAATTAAGAATTAAACTCACTATGAGAAGTATCACCACTCATCCTCAAATGTTGGAACTTGATCATTTTGGGAAATACAGAAGGGGCCCAGTATATGTCAGTACAGCAGGCAATGTACTCCTTTCATTGCTAGCTATGGATTAGAGATCCTTTGCAAATGACACAAACTTAATATTCTATACAATTTGCCAGACATGTGTGTGTGTGTGTGCATGTTTGTGTGTCTGTATATATGTGTGGGTGTGTGTGTGTCTGTGTGGGTGTGTGTATGTTCAACAGACATACACTTTTAGTCATATTATTATTATTATTATTATTATTATTATTATTATTGAGACAGAGTCACACTCTGTCACCCAGACTGGAGTCCAGTGGCATGACTTCAGCACACTGCAATCTCCGCCTCCAAGGTTCAAGCAATTCTCATGCCTCGGCCTCCCCAGTAGCTGGGATTGCAGGCACGTGCCACCATGTCAGGCTAATTTTTATATTTTAGTGGAGATGGGGTTTCACCATGTTGGCCAGGCTGGTCTAGAATACCCAATCTCAGGTGATCCGCCCACCTCAGCCTCCTAAAGTGCTGGAATTATAGGCGTGAGCCACCACGCCTGGCCCTTAGTTGTGTTTTAAAAGCAACAAAAGTTCCTTTCCTATCTGAATGCTCCTTTATGAGATACCTCAAGATGTGGCAGGAGAAACATGCCTTTTAGCAGCTTAATCCCCAAATAAAGGTTGCATGGCTTTTTCAAGACTATTCCACCAAATGTTATGTCCTTAAATGGGCTATTTCCTAAAAGCAACTTCTCTTATCTTTCCTGAGTGATATTTCTTCCTTCATCATCAGTTTTTTCCTCAGATTCTTATCTTCATGAATTGTCATCCCATAATACGCCAGGGTGATTTAATATTTCAACTTTTCTTGGCTAATTTATCTTGACTTAGCTGTGTTTACGAGGCTGTAAATAATGATTTCCCAACCTTGACATCACTGATATTGAAGAAGCTTTTTGTCGAGGGGCTTGTCCTGTGCACCGTAGGACGTTTAGCAGCAACCCTGGCCTCCACCCACAAGGTGCCAGCAGCACCCCTTCCCACAGACACACCTACCTTGTGACAATCAAAACCGTCTCCAGTCATTGCCAAATCTCCCCTTGGAAGTACAATCTTCCCCTATTGATAATCACTGTTCTAAACTTTTTAGTTTCATTTTATAATAATAATAAAAGATAGCATATATTGAGGTTTACAATTAACCATTCACTATTCCAATCGTGTTTCCAGATTAACTCGATCCTCACAATGTCCCCCATTTTAAAGATGAAGAAATACTTAGAGAAGGTAAGTGTCTTGTCTAAGGCCACACTGCTGCTAAGTGGCAGAATGATGTCTTGAACCTGATTCCACTGATGTCAGACCCTTAGCTCTTAACTGCTGGACCATCTGGCCTTTCTGAAATTGTACAAAATCAACAGTAGTAGAACAGGTACAGGCTCTTTCTGTGTCTTCTCTACTTGATGCCCTGAAGCCATCCAGAAAACCCAGCACACATTTGAGGATTTATCATTTGTATAGCAGGAGTTCTCACATCTTCACAGAAGTCAGATTCAACTAACAACTGGCGTGGCTCGGCATGGATGGATCCCATGGACATGGATCATAAACAACCCATATGAGTATGACAAGCCATCTGGTGCCTACAGGATGAACAGAACTCTGCATTTTCCTCAATTGAAGTTTTATTTTGCCCAAGCAGGTACTGCCTTGGTCTAAAGTATGCATCATAGAGTACCTCCAGGGTGCAGAGAACTAAAACCCAGTGTGGATACTTTAAAAGTAAGAGATGAGATTCTGCTTTCAAAATTTCAAATCCCATAGGTAGGACAAAACACTCAGCTACAACATGACATTAAGAAGACTTACAGTACATCACACAGCAAACATTAATTTCATCTAAGGGTGGGAGTCAACTTTTATGCAATTGAAAGTTAGAATTATAGAATATTTTTCTTAGAAATAACTTTTTAAAAACAAGTAATCAATCAGGCTAATATGGATAAACATACTTAAGAAGCATATTTAATAAATCTAAAAAAACTGAAGTTCTCCTATCAATTTATTATGAATACAGTTTTCTATTATGCTTGAAAGTAGTTTGTGTTCTTTAATGATAAAAACATTTCCCTTATGCTTCAGTGTAATCTATTAATTTGCTTAGGTAAATGCTTTGCAAAGGCAAACTTTCACCCAGTCCATACAGACTGCTATAAATTTTAAATGGGTGGGTTATGTAATAATTATGCTTTCATTAGAGAAATAATCTACCTCACAACTATTGAAGACTGAGCAGGAATAAAGTAGTGGGTCGGAAGTAACTTCTCAGATGGTTCTAATGAGCCCCTGAGCTGAGAACAACTGGGTAAAGGAATGTTGGTGCCTAAGGGGAAGGAGGAATTGCTAGGCGTACCATGGTACAGACTGCAAGCTCCTGTACCCTTGAGTTAATCAGCTCTTCTACCAGCTCCTGCTCTATGACCTTCAGCAAGTTATTTCCTCCTGCTGATCTTTAGATTCTTCCTTTGCAAAATGTATGTGTTCAGTAGAACAAATGAGAAAACTCATGTAAAGAGTTTAACATGCTACCTGAAACACAGGACGTGCTACTTTCCACATGAGGTGACTCTTGAGTTAAGTCTTGGTCTTGATGATATAAGTAAATCTATTTTCCTTTTATAATTCTAATACTTTTCTCATTCCTACCAATTCTTTTCCTTTTTTTTTTTTTGTTTGTTTTTGTTTTTGTTTTTGTTTTAGAGACACGGTCTTGCTCTGTTGCCTAGGCTGGAGTGCAGTAGCACAATCATATTTCATTGTAACCTGGAATTCCTGGGCTCAAGAGATCCTCCCACCTCCTCAGCCTCCCGAATACCCAGAACTAAAAGCATGCACCACCATGCCCAGTTAATTTTTAAATTTTTTTTTTATACAGTCTTGCTATATTGCCCAGGCTGGTCTTGAACTCCTGGCCTCAAGCAATTCTCCTGCCTCAGCCTCCCAAAGTGCTGGGATTACAAGTGTGAACCACTGTGCCCAACCTTACTACCGATTAATCTATTTTAAAAATGGGATTTAGCCACAGAATGTATTGATATGCTACATGGTCTTCCTATTTATAACCAACATTCAAGATCAGATTTCCCATTTGCTCCTCAGTTATCCCGAATCGAACTGATTTGTTACTCTTTATCTCCTGAATCCTTGAGCTCCCTAGTCTGCTTCCAATAGCCTCCCATCCTTGCCAACAATTATGCAACCGTTTGCACCACCTCAAATGGCTAAAGCACAGACATATTTGCTTCTACATGCTTCTTTGCAATAACTAATTCTGTAAACACAATAAAGTACATTCCAGGCAGTGCTTAACTTTTTACAGTATTAGTTATAAACCACTAAAATAATTTATAATGGAAATTCTGAGATATTCTTCATGACAGAGGATATTGGTCCTAGACCCAGCAACAAAATACATGTTCATGGGTACATACAACTGTATGTATGCAATACACATACACAGAAAAGGGTTCTGTTCACTTAAGTCAAATTTATTCAGAACAGTTTATGTTATTTATTTTCATGAGTTTTAGACAAGATCTTTTTTAGCACATTACAGAGGCCTGGAGGGGCTTTCTGCATAAAAGACAAAGCCAAGCACTGTTAATGCAAAGTATAGTAACTCAGTGTTTTGAGAAACATGGCCAAACATATTTAAATATGAGGCCGTCAGGCCAAGAAATCTTGGTATCTAGAGCTGAGAGCAAAATTGGCAGTTGGGTTCTCATTATCAGGAGATTTCTTGCTACATTGTGGCCCCTCAGCTTAGCCTGCCTCAACCTTACAAGGATGCATACGCATGTTTTGAAAACATTTAAGATGCAAGTATTTCATATTACACATATGTTAGTAAAACATGAGCCATGAGAGACCTATTTACAGTCCTTGCTGGGCCACTTACAAACCATATGACATTAATTCACTTATTTAACCTTTCTAACCCTCAGTTTCTTCATCTGAAAATGCCATAGCAATAGCATCTTCCCACTACAGGTTGCTGTGAGAATTACATGAGCTAATACATGTAAAATGCTGGGCACAATTCCTGGAACAATAAGTGTTCAATATATATTAACAAGATAGTATCCATTTTATCTGATATTTCCATTATAAACCACACTCACAAAACCTGTATCAAATTTCTTAAATGGATATTCTTACACAGTAAGGGTGCACCCACAAATGGTCTTGCACCATTCCACCTAAAAATCTAAAGTCCAAAGATAAACTAAAAACTAGGGCCCATGCCATGCTATACATTATGGAGGAAAAAGCAAGGAAAAAAACCCACAATATGAGGCAAGAGACAGGAGTAGATCAGATTGTCACACTAAGAAAACTCTATTCAAACAGCTTACCTTTAGGGAGTATGAGAATTTTAACTTCCTTGGAGTGTCATTTGGGGTTCAAAAAGAATCTTTTCCTGGAATGAGTTCTAAGAGAGCGCACAAAGATTTTACCTTCAAAATGTAGCATTGAAAGAGCAAGACAACATGCTCACTTCAGCAACACGTACACCCAAACTGGAACAGAACAGCAAGGTGAGGCGCCTGTGCCAGAGTTTGGCTTCTCACCCACCCCACATACACATACATACTCAGGTAATTCAGGAAGTAGTTCAGGAAGCCTCCTCATATTTTTTAAAAGCTCCCTTTCCATCATTAAAAAGGCATACATTTCTAATGGGTAAACATCCCTCAGTCGAACAAACCTGAAGCATGACTATTCCTAAGTAGAGTTGCCTTCATTTTCCAAAACTCCTGGGCACACTTAAATGGATGTGTGAAATTCCATGGACTCCAAGTAGGGGATGGAGGTCGCTAAGGTGCTTTCAGCTTGTAACAGTGAGACCCAGTGAAAGACGGACTAACTGACAAACCCACAAACCAGCAAAATCTTAATGCCTAATAGCAAACCTTGTTGAATAAAGAGCCAATCAAAAATTTACTAGAACATGAAGGAGGCTTTAAGAGGCCACTTAAGACAGGCTGCGTGGAGAGTGAGACCTTCTGAAGGTATACTGCCATCTAAACATGATAATATTTCAGTGATCCCAAACAAAGTTATACACATGTAAGGGCTGAAGACATTTCTCACCACCACAGAAACTAAAGAAGTTTCCCAACTCCCACCAGAAACTACAGAAAGTTCCTAACAGCCTCACAATCCAATTATTTAAGTTGATCAATAGAACAACCCAAATCTCCAATTAAATTCTGTCTGGCTAAACTCTGTAAAATGCAAAAAAAGTAAGACATATCAGTATTGTTCAAATAGCGGGTTTAAAAGAAAAAAAAGCTCAAGTGAGAAAAAATTGTATGCTATTTCAATCTTGGCTGGTATTTATCCCTACAGTTGACACAACTGTTTTATTTTAAATGGATTATAAAATGTTACCAGAATGGCCTTAAAATCAATTTAATAACTGATCTGCACTCTCCTGGTACATGGGAAAAGCAATGTCCAAAAATGTCCAAAGAGAAACCAGGCAAGAAGAAAAAAATAAATCTCATTCAAGGGTGCCATCTAGTGGGCAAATGAGGTGGCTGTAATGTCCCTAAGCAACATTTGGATGGCATATTTAAAACTCTGAAAACTTGGAGCTAAGAAGAAACTTAGTTCACTGTTTCCCAAAGTATGTTTCTTGATAGCAGGATTCTGCCATCAAATGCATTTAACACAGGCTGGGTGAAACACTGTGGAAAATACATTTCAACCACAGGATATCTCACAGCCTTAAATATGTTAACCCATATTGGAAATCTCTAAAGGGAGTTGTGGGACTCAACACTTGTATTCGATCAGGGAAACTCTTTACTTGTGGATGCCTTTGAACTCCTCACAGAGTGCTGGAGTTTCTCAAACAATGTTTGGGAAATGCTAACCTAATTCAACTCTTGCCCCCAAATTTTACACAGGAGGGCTCCAGTAATTAAAGTAAGTTGTCTTGGTTCTCAGTGCTGCCTTATAGCTGGTCAAGTTCCATGGCAGGTCTGTCTTTGTAACCCGAGGGGTGGGTGAAAGTGGGAGGGTGGCTGTAAGGTGCTCCCCCTTGCTCCTCATCCTTAGCATTAAAATTATCTTGTGCAAGGTCTGGAGGCTTCATGCTAAGTGCCTAATAGGCTTGGACATCCTATTACAGTTAAAATAAATATTGATTTTAAAACTCAAAATAATTCTTTCCTTCCAAGTTCTTATGGTTATTATTTTTCAATCTGGCTGAAAATTGATCTTAATGTTATAGTTCATCTCTATACGTTTTATTATAATCATTTTGTAAAAACACAAATTAAGAGTGTGTGAGAGTTATTTCTGATGCCTCTCATACATATTCCATCTAAGGTTAAACCTGAAGGACAACTATAATATCTAGCAATGACTGTGGATATCAAAAAAACAAAGAATTACAGCATAAAATAATAGGCTTGAGAAGGAGCACACCTTACATTTGCCCAACTAAAGAAAATATTATATGGGATGCTAACATTGGAATTACAAAAACAGCTTTCAGGGATATTATTACAAACTATCCTGAAAACTTAAATATATCTTCATTTGGAAACAGATATAAAACTTTTTAAAAATACAATTGTGCACATTATATTTTGTGCCCAGGGAACCTATGAAGACATCAGCTATGTAGCAACTTTCAGAGTACCTTGTTTAGGTGGTGCTGGCTAAGTGGCCTCAGGTTCCACATCTTCTAGGGACAGCATGAGCCACATCCAGATCTCCAACTCTGACACCTGTTTCAGTGTGTTTCACTGCTATACCTTACCAGCTGGTTATTCTAAGAAGGAAGGAATTATGTGTTCACAAACTCTGACTCCAGAGACCATTCCCTTGTCTCAAGACTGAAAAATGTAATAATAAAAACTTAATGAAGATTAAAAATAAACACAAGTAATAACGCACCCAACTTGGTACTTTTAAAATCATTTTGATGGCTATATGATATTCTATCACTGCTAGATTCCTATTTAGAAATTTTTTAAGTTTTCTCTTATTTAAAAGTTTTATCTTATTTTTAAAAAACTGTTTAAGAAAACAAGTTTTCTCTTTCTAAAAAGGGGAGGAATTGCTCTCAATTTCTTTAGGCACAAAATGTTTTCTTTACTAAAAATCATCTCCAAAGGATACATTCTAGAAGTGGAGTTACAGAATGAAAAGGTTAGACTCATTTATATTGACAAGCTTTTTTTCCTAAAATACTTGTCCCAGTTTACACCAAATTCGGGACTTTTTAGCCTCAGTTATGAATGGGAGGCTTGAAAGATAACTGTAGGTATATAGACCACTGGTGGTTCAGTCCAGGTCAAACACACACAGCAACTGGAAGGCTCTGGAAATGCTCATTTGTTTGCACATATCTCTGACTTTAACATAAAGAAGCCTCCCCCTATATGTGAGATACAAATTCTAAAGACTCCCCAGGCCTGTCGTGGTGCCTCAGGTCTCTAATCCCCCCACTTTGAGAGGCCAAAGCTGAGGATAACTTGAGCCCAAGAGTGCGAGGCTGTAATGAGCTACAATCGCACCACTGCAATCCAGCCTGGGATACCGAGGAAGATCTTGTCTCAAAAAATAAAATAAAAATTTCCCAAACTCAAAGAAAAGCTCTTACTTAGGAATTCAGCCTTGAGGTCTTAATAAGAGTTTAATACCTGCATATAGAATTGGTGTTTTAATGGGATTAACAGGGACCCAAATGCAAAGTGGAAACTAGACTAAAGTATTGTCATTTAGTTTAGATAAGTTGGGAGAGGGCTGGCACCCAAGTTTCAAACTGGCACAGCTTTGCACCAGACAGCTGGCTTGTAATTGCTTTATGTCATCCCTGGAAGGCTATCTCCCTTTATTTTCACCACAGATTGCCGCAGCATGATGGGATGTTGCAAAGTGACTCTAACAGGCATGGACTAATTTTAAACACTTCCTTGGCTCCTCATATATTCTAAAGCACCCCTCACCCCTCACCAACTACACTCAGCCCAAGAGTTAACAACATTCCTTAAGAGCCCTTGAACCATATTTTTTTTTTCACTTTGAAAACATAAGTTGATAGAATCCTGCTCTTTTACATTCTGTGTATTTTCTGACAGGACCTGACGGCTCCACTCTGAGTTAGAATTAGCACATCAGGGACAGCAGATTCACTGTTAAGGAGGAGGCAGGCCCCACCTCTGACTCATTTTTCTTTCCTTACCTTGCTCAAAACAGGATTCCCCACATACCAGCTGGCCAGCTGACACTGTTGCACATTTGCACAATCATTCATTCAAATATTTATTGTGCTCTGATTATGTATATGTCAAGTCCAGGCTGGGACCTGAAAGCCCAAAATGAACGTCGAATCAATAACTCCAGCCTCATTCATGTATCAGTTGTGTGACCTTGGACAAGTAAGCTAATTTCCCTGAGCCTCAGTTTCCTCAACTGTAAAATGTGGAATAATAGTATCTGCCTCACAATATTAAATAATTGTACATATTTCCTAGATTAAGTGTAATAATATACATAAAGAACATTATGTCTCACATATGTTTGTGAAAAATAGAGATTAGTCACTCATTTGAAAAAAAAAGATAATAATTTAGCTAATTCTGATAAAAAATTATTGTAGCAATTATTCAAAGACCATGTGTCAAATATAATGTTTTATTTGGAATACAAATATTATATCTCTATAATGAAATTTCAATGTAGTTCACAATTCTTATTTCCACCCCCTACTGAAGGATAAAGGTACAACTGACAATCTTGACACTTAGAAGTAACTCAGTTATCATTTGTCACACCTGTCTCTGAAGACTCTCTCCTTTCTCCAGCTTTTCATCTACCTCTAACTTTCTGACACTGGGAAAGTGGCCTCTGGGGCACACTTGTCCTCTATGGATGTGTGAGAGTAGCTGGTACCACCCAGCTGGTGCCAGCTGGCCTCTGGAATCAACTACTGAAGGCTGTAACTCCCACCACAGACTGCAACAAGGTCCACACACTCTGAGACCTACTCATGCCCATCCTTGGCTTCCCTAGTCTTCTACCTGTCTCAACACCTGACCCAGCTCCCTTTGATGGCTCAGGACCTTGTAGCTGCTTTCCCCACACCATACTGGAGCTTGGGTCCTATAAGGCTGTCATCAGCCACTACTACCTTGACCATGCAAGAGGCCTATTGAATTGGCATCATCTCATCTCCCTGGACTGCCCTGGTATGTAAGCTCATTTAACCTGCTCCTCTGGGCTCCTACTGAGAAATATACAGCCTAGATAATTTTGAGAAATTTCTGGATCTAAAGAGCCCATGTCTATTTCCTTGTTCCCTCACCTGGAATGAGGCAGAGTGTAGGGAATCTCTACTCAGGCACCCATCTGCTTTCCAAGTCCAACTACATCCCCTTGGATCCTTCTCTTTCTGCCAGTGGGTTGAACTCCTTCCCTTTGGGTTGGATAAGCGCTCTCCCACCATTTAGGCATTCTCTACTCTATGGCTTAGACCGTCACTGCTCAGAGTGGTCTGCAGACCAGCAGCATGTACGTCATCATCTAAGAGCTTATTAGAAATGCAGAATCTCAGGCTCTATCTCAGACCTGATTAATTGAAAGCTGCATTTGACAAGATTCCCAGGTATGTGGTAAGCTCATTACAGCTTGAGACAGGGCAGGTTAAAGATAAACTCCAAGACAGTTCTCTCAATGTGGATCTTCCCCTATAAGGACAAGATAAATCATCTCTCTTTCCACAAGGCTAGCTATGGCAAATCAAATATAACTTGATGGTCAAACTACTGTAATTTTTTAAACTCTGTCTGGAAGCTTAAAAGTGAGCCATTACCCTTTCCACAGAAAGAAAGAATGCCAATGAATTGCCAGGAGGAGACCTGCAGAGCCAACTAGGAGCAACCAGTACTTACCACAAATGAAAATCACATTGGCTAATATTTCAAAAACATTAACCTGCTAAGTGCTCATTTCCAACAGGTGATTAAAATCATCTTGAAATAAAGTCAATACTCAATAACAGAGAGTTGGACACAAAATTAAACTAACACGGGCTGACTGTGGCTTTGAGGTTAATAGCTGCTAATGAGAATCATCCCAATACTCAAGTAATTGAAACAGATCTCTTTTCTCTCCTTAATATGTTGAAAGAGTTTGCTCCTGATTTCCAGGAAAACTTCATAATTTATCTTTTCTTTTGTTGTAACCAGTGACTTAACTTCTATGAAAGTATTTTATGGGAGGCAGCCTGATGTAGAAGAAAGCCTGGGCCATGATATGGCTTAGCTTTGTGTCCCTACCCAAATCTCATCCTGAGTTGTAATTCCTCCGTGTCGAGGGAGGGACCTGTAATCCCCATGTGTTGAGGGAAGGAAATGATTGGGTCATGTGGACAGTTTCTCCCATGTGGTTTTCATGATAGTGAATGAGTTCTCATGAGATCTGATGGTTTTATAAGTGTCTGCAAGTTCCTCCGTTTTTCTCTCTCTCCTGCCACCTTGTGAATAAGGTGCCTGCTTCCCCTTCTACCATGACTATAAGTTTCCTGAGGCCTCCCCAGCCATGTGGAACTGTGAGTCAATTAAACCTCTTTCCTTTATAAATTACCTAGTCAGGCATTTCTTTATATCCATGTGAAATTGGACTAATACAGACCATATGTTTAAATACTTACTTATGTGACCTTGAGATGTATTAATCAGCTTCCATATCTTTTAAATGAAGGCAATAATTCTATCTCAGAGGGTCGCCATGAGGATTAAATAAGATAATATATGTAAAACCACTGGAATGAAACAAGTGCTACCCACCTCCAACCTCTCCTAGGTTTTCTTTTTTTTTTAGAGAGAAAAGGAGAAAGAAAGAAAGAAACAGCAAAAGAAAGAAAAAAAAAAGAATGAAAGAGAGAAAGAAAGAGGAAGAGAAAGAGGGAGAGAGAACGGGATTCTTGTTTTATTGCCCAGGCTAGAATACGGTCTAAAAATGGGTATTAAAAACCTCTTTTATGCCAATAATTGTGCTTAACAATGGAGACAGGAAGGAATAGGGGATGAAAATAACAAATAAGCAGCCAACCAATATTTTATTTAAACCTGTGAAATGCTATGCAATTGCTGGGGAGTGATTTACTTCCAATTATGTGGTCACTTTTAAAATAGGTATAATGTGATACT
>PVKP010019771.1:0-41862 GCA_004027715.1 Plecturocebus donacophilus | reverse complement strand
GTAGGAGGAGAGGCATTCTGATTTCGGGTGTTCTCAGCCTTTTTGCACTGGTTTCTTCCCATTTTTGTGGATTTATCCACCTGTCGTCTTTGTAATTGCCGACTTTCAGATTGGGTCTCTGAGTGGACGTCCGGCTTGTTGGTGATGAAGTTTTTTCTGTTTCTTAGTTTTCCTTCGGGAGGCGCTCCTTCCCCACAGAGCTGGGCCTTCCTGGGTTCAGCGGTGCTTCTCAGTCCTCAGCACTTCCAATTGTTGTTCTCCCTGTGGGGACGGGACCCGCCGAGCCCCGACTAAAAGGGTGTCCAGTCCCGCACACTCAGCACCGAGAAGCGCCGCGCCGGCCAAAAGAGTCGCGCTGGCGACCCGTGTGGCTCCCTCGCCGGGAATCTTGCAGTCTGTGGGCATCAAATATTCGTCTGCAACTGCGGCGTCCACTCGCTCTCTGCGCCCTCACCGCGAGCCACAATCCCGAGCTGCTGCTACGCGGCCATCTTGGATCTCTCTCCGCCCGGTGATGAAGTTTTTCGGTTTCTTAGTTTTCCTTTGGCGGACGCCGGTTCCCCTCAGAGCCAGACCTTCCCGGGTTCGCTGTGCTTGCTGTGAAACTCTCAGTCCTCAGTGCTTCCAACTGCTGTTTTCCTTGTGGGGATGGGACCAGCCGAGCCCATCTGTCCCGTATACTCCGTACTGGGAAGTGCCGCGCCGGGCGCCGGCAAAAGAGCCGCACCGGCCAAAAGAGTCGCACTGGCGACCCGTGTGGCTTCTCTGCTGGGAATCTCGCGGTCTGTGGGCAACAAATTTCGTCGGAAAGTGCGGCGTCCACTGGTTCTCTGTGCTTTCACTGGGAGCTACATTCCTGAGCTGTTGCTAGTCGGCCATCTTGGATCTCTCTCCCCCAAAAAGCAGTCTTATGAACACTTATGTGCCTCATCTTTTTTTTTCCTTCCTAGAATTCAGGCATTTCCTTTTTGATAGATATTGGGTTAATTTTTTAAAAAATTACTGTTTTTGAGACAGGGTCTCAGTCTGTCACCCAGGCTAGAGTGCAGTAGTGCAAAGGTGTAGGCTCACTACAGCCTTGACCTCCTGGGTTCAAGCCATCCTCCTGCCTCCATCTCCTGAGTAGCTGCAACTAGGTGCATACCACCAAACCCAGCTGCTTTATTTTTATTTTTTTGAGACAGGGTCTCACTCTGTCACCTGGGCTGGAGTGCACTGGCATGACTACAGCTCACTGCAACCTCCATTTCACAGGCTCAGTCAATCCTCCCACCTCAGCCTCCTGAGTAGCTGATACTACAGATGCATGTCACCATGCCTGGCTAATCTTTGTATTTTTTATTTATTTTGACACGGAGTTTCACTCTTGTTGGCCAGGCTGGAGTGCAATGGCATAATCTCAGCTCACTGCAATCTCTGCCTCCTGAGTTCAAGTGATTGTCCTGCCTCAGCCTCTTGAGTAGCTGGGATTATAGGCCCCTGCCACCACCCATGGCTAATTTTTTTGTATTTTTAGTAGAGACGCAGTTTTACCATGTTGGCCAGGCTGGTCTTGAACTCCTGACCTCAGGTGATCCACGTGTCTCAGCCTCCCAAAGTGCTGGGATTACAGGCATGAGCCACCGTACCCAGCCTGTATTTTTTGTTGAAGCGCGGTTTTTATCATGTTGCCCAGGCTTTCTTTTAACTTTTTTTTTTTGAGATGGATTTTCGCTCTTGTTGCCCAGGCTGGATTGTGATGGTGTGATCTCAGCTCACCGCAACCTCCTCTTCCTGGATTCAAGTGATTCTCCTGTCTCAGCTTCCCGAACAGCTGGGATTACAGGCATGCGCAACCACACCCAGCTTATTTTGTATTTTTAATAGAGACGGAGTTCTCTATGCTGGTCAGGCTGGTCTCGAACTCCTGACCTCAGATGATCTGCCCTCTTTGGCCTCCCAAAGTGCTGGGATTACAGGCATGACCTGTTTTAAAATTTTTTGTAGAGATGAGGGTCTCCCTATATTGCCCAGGTTAGTCTTGAACTCCTAGGCTCAAGTGATCCTCCTGCCTTGACCTCCCAAAGTACTGAGATTACAGGTCTGAACTACCATGCCTGGCCTGAGTTAATTTTTAAAATCTTTTTCTTTTACAAATAGTGCTTCCTTAAATTATTTTATACATACAAATATAAATTTAAAAAAAGAAAACACTTCTATTAAGGATATGGACTGACATGTCCACGTAGATAGAAGTGTGGAATGAGCTTCCATGCCCACTCATCCAGCTGGAACTGTGATCCTTATTTTTGGCATTCTTGTTTTATATCTACCCAGTTACTCCCTTTTTGGTTAAACCGTTTTAAAAGCACATTCCAGAAATAGTGCTGTTTTACTCTAGAATGGTGGACTTCTTAAACTTATTATTTTGTAACATTTCAAATGTATACAAAGTACAGAGAATAGTACTGAAGATTCTCCTGTACTTCTCACCCCTACCCCGGTTATCAGTGGTCTGCTCTTTCCTCCCCACCTCACACCACCCTCCCCGTTTTTTTATTGCTGGAGTATTTTAAAGGAGGTCCCTTACATCATATCCTTTCACATGTAAACACTTCAGTAAATTACCAACTTTAGAGCACAAAAATATTGAAAACTGATGGCGTTTAAAAGAAGAAAGGGATTAGCACCAGTTATCGGCATTTGGGACATTTCAACCCCCGTCTCATGCTTATACTTTGAAAAAATTAGATTTAAAAATAAAACTGCAAATGGCAAGCAGTAATAAAACTAAAAAATTTCAGCAATGTACTTGAAACATGAGTGGAATTTTCCTTCCGGTCACCTAGGTCCAAATACCTAGGTTTATGTGATAAGATGTTGTCTCAACTTTAGGTCTCAGTTGTTCTCAGCTGGGGCTGATTGTGCTTTCCTCACTGTGACATGTAACGATATCTGGAGACATTTTTGATTGTGAGTGGTGTTGGGATAAGGGGCTACAGGCATATTGAGCATAGGCAGAAATACTGCTAACATCCTGCAATCGTAAGACAAGGAATTAGCTAGCCCAGAATGCCAAGCCTGAGAAACTCTAGTTTGGGCCACTGGGAGAAGATGTTTTATCATAGATCTCTTCTCTGTGGCTCTCCTTGAACTTGGGAAACTGTTCAGTGAACGTTGATCAGTGGAGGTGGGGCCCAAAAGAATGATACATGTTGACATTTGCAAGTGTTACATTGAAGTTAACATTTTAATATCCAGAAAATTCCAATAGAAGTAACTTTATTTATATCATCATTTTATCTGTTGTACCAACAATAATTATTTTGGAAATTTGTGTGACAAAATATGTATGAGATTTACAGACTTGGCTTACAAGAAAACCAGACTCCCTCGGAGGCAAGCGGATGTGAAACCCTTTTATTTCTGGAGAGCTTCCAGAAGCAAAACAAGGCTGGAACTGTTCTGGGGACAGCTTATGCATGCATGTAGACAGAGAAGAAACAAAACCTGAAGCCAAAGGAGGGAAGAGGAAAGGAAAGAGAGACATGACTTTTTCCTGGAGACTGCTTAGCATGGATATATGAAGTCTGTATAGCTGTTCAGCCCTAAAGCATATAAAAACCATATGCTTGTGGTGTGCCGGACCACAGGGGACCCACGAACGTGACTCTTATAGGGCCCCTCCTGTCCAGGACCCTGGAGTCAAGTCGGAGATGGATATGTCCACAACTGATTGTGTGACAAGGTGTGGATTTATGGGTGTTTTGATTAGAGTCCAGTGGCCCTGGTACCTTATGTGCTTTTGTGCCTTGTTTCTTTCCAGGTTGCTCATTTAGAAAGTGGATGTGTGGGATAACATGTCCAGTGTGTCCGAGGAGAGAAGAAAAAGGCAGCAGAACATTAAGGAAGGACTGCAGTTCATACAGTAAGAGCTTCAGAGTTCTTGTGTTCTTGCCATATCGTAATTCTTTGATGTGGATGTATGTTTTGTGGACCATAAGAACTCTTTAGTCATGTTTAATAGGTCCAGTTAATTTGGGTTAGAAACTCCATATTCTAGCCATATTTGTCCTCTCAGCCATTTGGACATTCTTGCATTCGGAGGCAAGTCTTAACTGTTGCTGGCTTTTAGGGCTATGATTGTTAGTCCCCCCAAAACGGTAGACTGAGGAATTTGAATTTGTTCTCATAAGAACAGTGCTGCTGAGTCCAAAGTGACTGAAAATGAACGTCTGGCGGCACGGAGGACTTCTGCGATCAGACGTGTCTGTTCAGAAGCTCAGTGTTTAACTGGACTTCTTGAAGCATGTCAATGATGAGACAGCTGTGGTTTGGATGGATATGTCTGGGCAGAAGGGCCTCTTTGTTCCTTCTTAGGAGACATTCTCTCTATACTGCAGTAAATTGAATCAAATATTGTTAGTGGTTCTGTACTGTTTTTAACCTTTTTTTGGCATTTGAAGAATTAGAGATTTTAAAAATAGAAGTAGATTGAAAGTAAAGTGTTGTACTTAAAACATACTAAGTAATAGTTTATTTATTTTTTTTTCTTAACTGTGGTCATCTGTGAATAATGGTATTAAAGGAACAGGAAGTCTTTGAAATGTGCCTTGAATCACTGGCAAGTTAATGGAACCACAGATTTACGATGACTTCTGGCTGAACAAGTCCTGATAAGGAGCTTGATAATTACAGTTAATTTGTTTCTTCTTCTTAGGTCGCCACTGTCATATCCAGGAACACAGGAGCAATATGCGGTAATGACTCCGGGAAGGTCTGCTTGAAAGCTCTGCAAGTGGCTTGTGAACTGTAATCTGTAGCAGGGGTTGGTAAATGATGGCCTCGTGGGCCCAATCTGGCCTGCTGTTCTTTTTTTTTTCAAATAAAGCTTTATTGGAACATAGCCACACTCATTTGTTTATGTATTATCTGTGGCTTCTTTTGCAACATATGGTAGTTTTGACAGAGACCATATGGCCTATGGAGCCTAAAATATATACTGTCTGGGCATTTGCAGAAAAAGTTTGCCAACCCCGTATATATAGGACTTTTTTTTTTTTTTTTTGGCATACTTGCACAGTTGTCCTGTATTTTCTTTCCTCTATTAGTGTAGTTTTGAATTAATTTATCTTTTGAGCCCCTTGAAAATTGCTTTTACCTCTCATGTCATTGAAAGTAAGTGTGACAGAATTTATTGAGAAAGAGTGTGAGCAGCATCTTTTTCTGTTAGGAGACGTTCAGACAGCAGCAAAGGGGGACTGCATACCATGAGGGAAGAACTAGTGACCTGCTAGTTAAGAGCAGGGAGAAAGCCCAGTTCATTGGGTCTTTGACTACAGACTCTTGTCTCTACCATTGGTTCACCTGTGTTTTGTTTTTTTTTTCCTCTCAGGGTTTTGAGCCTTCTAAATGTCACTTTCTCGCTGCCTCTCTTCCTCCTCACCTTTTCTTCTCTCTTGTTCCTTCCCTCTCTACAAACAGATTTAGAATAAAAAAGGATTAGAGCCAGAAATAAACTGTAACAGTTGTTTCATTTTGCACTTGTGGAACTGGGGTCTAAAGATGTTAAGTGGCATGTCACGAGTCACATTGATTGTTAATAGTTGATCTGTCCAGATTTAAAAAATAATCAGCTTAGACAGGAATTCATAAAATGAGACAAAACAAGTTAAATATTTATGTGATCTTGTGATGAAAAAGGGCTTTTAAAATACTAAAGTATGGTGGCTCTTTCGTAGGCTGCGGAGAGTAGATCACTTGAGGCCAGGAGTTTGAGACCAGCGTTGGAAACATGGCAAAACCCTGTCTCTACTAAAAATACAAACACACACACACACGTGTACATATGTACACACACACTACCCAGTGTGTGTGGGTGCTGAAAGTAAACCACTAGAAACAGCTGAGTGTTTTAGCTGAGTGTGATGGTGGGTGCCTGTAATCCTAGCTACTGGAGAGGCTGAGGTACGAGAATCACCTGAACCCAGGAGGTGAAGTTGCAGTGAACTGAGATCGTGCCATTGCACTCCAGCCTGGGTGCCAGAGTGAGACTCTGTCTCAAAAAACAAAACAGAACTAAACTAAAGCATGCTAGAAATCATGAAGGAAAATGACAAACTTTTGTACATGCTAAAAGAATGTATATACTTACTTGATAAGAAAAAAGTTTAACATCCCCTCCTGGGAAATCAGTAAATGACCTGAGCAGTTTACAGAAAAAGAAACACAGCCCGGCCGGGCACGGTGGCTCATGCCGGTAATCCTAGCACTTTGGGAGGCTGAGGTGGGTGGATCACCTGAGGTCAGGAGTTCAAGACCAGCCTGGCCATCATGGTGAAACCCCATCTTAAAAAAAAAAAAAAAAAAAAGAAAAGAAACACAGCCCGGCGCAGTGGCTCACTCCTGTAATCCCAGCATGTGAGGAGGCTGAGGCAGGCGGATCACGAGGTCAGGAGATGGAGACCATCCTGGCTAACATGGTAAAACCCCATCTCTACTAAAAATACAAAAAATTAGCTGGGTATGGTGGTGCGTGCCTGTAATCCCAGCTACTCTGGAGGCTGAGGCAGGAGAATCTCTTGAATCTGGGAGGTGGAGGTTGCAGTGAGCCAAGATCGTGACACTGTACTCCAACCTGGGTGACAGAGCCAGACTCGATATCAAAAAAAAAAAGAAAGAAAAATACAAGGGGTTCATAAAAATGTGGAAAAGCTCAACTTCACTGGTAAAGACATGCCAATACAAAAGAATACCATTAACAACAACAAAAAAAACAAAAAACACAAAAGGATACCATTTTCCACCTAGAAATTGGTAGATATTTTGCACACACACATACACTACCCAGTGTGTGTGGGTGCTGTAAGGTAAACCACTAGAAACATTTTTTACCCTGGCCTTTTTGGAAGGCAATTTGGAAATACTGTTCAGAAGCCTTAAACGATTCATTCTCTTTGGCTTGGGGCTTCTACTTGGTTTTTCTAGTAGGCACAGAATGGGAGATGTGAACAAATATTTATAAGCTACTTTTGCTGCATTTTTCTTTTCTTTTTTTTGAAATGGAGTCTTGCTCTGTCGCCCAGGCTGGAGTGCAGTGGCATGATCTTGGCTCACTGCAATCTCCACCTGCCGATTCAAGCAATTCCCTGCCTTAGCTTCCTGAGTAGCTGGGATTACAGGCACACACCATGATGCCTGGCTAAGTTTTGTATTTTTAGTAGAGACAGGGTTTCAGCATCTTGGGCAGGCTGGTCTTGAACTTCTGACCTTGTGATACGTTTTTCTTAATAATGAGAAACTGAATTTCCCCTTGAAAAAGCCAGCAAGATAGACTCCCTAGCTGAGATAGCAGTGACTTGGGCTGCGTCTCACGATTTCTTAGAGCAATGCTGCTGTTCTATCAGATTGCTTCCTCTCAAGTTTTGGGTATAAAAATTAAAATTTAATTATACCATATCTTGTTCGATAAAAGGCTTACAGTGGTAACTTTCTTTTTTTAGGTATATTTGCATGCTCTCGTGAGAAATCTTTTTAATGAAGGAAATGACGTTTATCGGGAACGTGATTGGAACAACTCGATAAGCCAGTACACAGAAGCTTTGAATATAGCTGATTATGCAAAGTCTGAAGAAATTTTAATCCCCAAAGAAATAATTGAAAAACTATATATAAATCGTATTGCCTGCTATTCTAATATGGTGAGTTGTAATTTTAAAAATGTTTCTAGAGTGAAAAAATTTTTTTGATGACTTAGTACATTAATAAAAGTCAATTTCTTAATTTAAGTTTTTAAGAAAGTCATATTACCTGCTTTTAGAGTGGCCTGAGGCTTTAAAAATTAGCTTTGGACAAAAGTCTAGGGATTTAAGAAATAATTTATTCCTTAGTTACTGGCTCTTGACAATTCCCATTTGAATATGGCTTTTGACGGTGTGTCTGCTCATAAAAAAGTCATCCTGGGAAGATACAGGCCTTTACAGATCAGTGTCTGTCAGGTATCCATGTTCGCAGTTAACGTCTTAGTCAAGATCCAGTTAGTCCTCTTACAAGTATATATTTTTTAATCGAGAAATAGTAATTGGTCTTCAAAGGAATTAACACTAGTGTTTCACATTTTTAAGCTTAAAAAGCTTTTAAAGTGTTTTTTTTTTTCTGTTTTTCTTTTTAATTTTTGAGATGGAGTCTCACTCTCACCCAGGCTGGAATACAGTGGCATAGTCTCGGCTCATTGCATCCTTGGCCTCCCAGGTTAGAGTGATTTTCCTGCTTTAGCCTCCCAAGTAGCTGAGATTACAGGTGCCCACCACCACGCCTGGCTAATTTTTGTATTTTTAGTTTCACCATGCTGTCCAGGCTGGTTTTGAACTCCTAACCTCAGGTGATCCACCCACCTTGGCCTCCCAAAGTGCTGGGACTACAGCCATGAGCCACTGTGTCCTTTCTGAAATGCTTTTAATTTTCACTATGGACACTCAGTAAAATTTGACCATGAATTTAAGAAAAATATCCATGTTGTCACCTAGGTTTTTGTTAAAGAGCATTCACTGATTATTTATTTTGTTTTTGGTAATATATTCCTTGTCAGTTAGCTGTTTGGGAGTTACGTTTCTGTTTGACATCTTAATGTACTCCAGAAAAGGGTAACTACAGAGGAGAGAATAGGAGAGGGACACCTGGGGACATCAGTTAGGTCTGGAAAGCTTAATTTCTTGAAGTTCTGTGGACTTTTTGGCCAAATATTAGCATTTGTCTGACCTGAGTGGTGGGTACATGGGTATTCATGATATTCTTTCTATTTTTGTGTATTTGAAATTTTCATAAAATAATTTAAAAAATAAAAGTAATACTGTTAACTTGGAATTTAGAGGGAGGGTAATAGGATGGGGTATTAATTTGTTTTCATTACAGGAAGACCATAGTGCAAGAAATGAATTATTTGATTGCTGACTTTGTTCTTTGGTCTTACACCCCAGGGTTTCCATGATAAAGTTTTGGAAGACTGCAATATAGTCCTCAGTTTAAATGCCAGTAACTGCAAAGCTCTGTATCGGAAATCTAAGGCTTTAAGTGATTTAGGAAGATACAGAAAGGCTTATGATGCTGTAGCAAAGTGCTCATTAGCAGTGCCTCAGGTATGGAATTTATTTGTTTACATCATAACCATTTACATCATAAGAAATGACATTTAAAGAGTTAAATTTTCCAGGCATCCATCAACCTGCTTCAGCTGGGTATAATTGCTAATGAAGCTGGTCTCTTGACAGGAAACGTCACTGTTTTGCCTATTCTTCTTCACAGTTAGTAAATATAACCCTTCATTAATTATACATACTTATTTTTTTCAGGATGAGCATGTAATAAAACTAACTCAAGAACTAGCTCAGAAATTGGGATTTAAAATAAGAAAAGCGTATGTCAGAGCTGAGGTAAGCTGGAGTTCTCTCCATAAGGTGTTTTCATTTTATTTTGTAACTTGGAGTCAGTTCTGTTTCTAAATTAGTGTCTTTATTTATTCCAGCTCTCATTAAAATCAGTTCCTGGGGATGGGGCTACCAAGGTAAAGTTATTTTTTCTGTAAAAATTACGATTTTTTTTTTTAAAGGGAAGGATGGAAACAATTCTGCTTTTGGTATTTTTGGTGTGTGTTTATTTTTGGAACGTTTTTATTCCTTAAACACGTAATTGGCCATAGCTTCCTGTCACTACATTTATTTATTTGTTTGAGACAGGGTTTTGCTCTGTTGCCCAGGCTGGAGTGCAGTGGCATGATCTTGACTAGCTGCAACCTCCGTCTCCTGGACTCAAGTGATCCTCCCACCTCAGCCTCTCGAGTAGCTGGGACTGAAGGCACATAACACCATGCTTGGTGAATTTTTGTATTTTTTGTAGAGATGGGATTTCACCATGTTGCTCAGGCTGGCCTCAATCTCCTGAGCTCAAGTGTTCCTCCTCCCTTGGCTTCCCAAAGTTCTGGGGTTACAGGTGTCAGCCACGTCTTCTGGCCACTTCCAGTCACTTTACAAAAGAAAACCTACAACTCAAGTAATATATTTTAGCTGTAACCAGCATTTCCTGAATGCTCTAGTAGAGCGTTTTTACAGGATGTTAATAGATGTTAGATTTCAGTGCAAAAGAGTGGTTCAGGGCCAAATACTAGTTTTGGGAGTCATTTGTGATAAAATTAACAAGGTTTTTGTGTTTGTTCTTTTTTTTTTTTAATTTTAAAGTAAGTCGTCTTGGGGCTGTTAGGATGCTAATAGCTATTGTGAGTTGGGCAGTGGTTGGTGGCCAGATTAGTGCCTGGTATTCTGCTGAATAGCCTTTGAGAAATTGCTGGTCCACAGGAAATAAGTGGCAGCACTGCTAGACCAGCACTTCACCTAACACCACATGTATAAAGGTTTGCATGTTCCATTGATTTCTTGGATCTTAATTGGGAGTTAAATTTCTGTGGAAACCTGCATTGCTCTCTAGGGTGAGTTTTTTTTCTTTTCTTTTTTTTTTTTTTCTGAGAGTGTTGCTCTGTCACCCAAACTGGAATGCAGTGGCACAATCTTGAGTCACTGCAACCTTCGCCTCCCGGGTTCCAGCAATTCTCCTGCCTTAGCCTTTTAAGTAGCTGGGATTACAGACGCCTGGGGCAGTGTGCCTGGCTAATTTTTGTATTTTTAGTAGAGACGGGGTTTCACCATGTTGGCCAGGCTGGTCTCGAACTCCTGACCTGGTGCTCCACCCTCCTTGGCCTCCCAAAGTGCTGGGATTACAGGTGTTAGCCGCTGCGCCCGGCCTAGGGTGAGTTTTACTGATTGTTTTATGGTTTAGAATCCTGAAAGTATTATGATCCAATGTTTGGTTTAATTTCTAGGCTCTGAACTACTCTGTGGAAGATATTGAGCCAGGTATGTTTTCACATATCATCTTAACAGTTTGAATAGTGCCAGCTTTGTACCTGGTATCTTTGTGATGTATTGTTGTCAAATAAAATCGATGTGTGGTTATATTCATATGAATACATAATATTAAAGTGAATGATTTCCAACCCTCCCTTTGTGCCTTTGGTTGTGCCAGCAAGTGATTGGTAAGTGTTGGATGTTAGTAAGCAATCACTAACACTCACTGTAGCCTTGCTACTGTCTGACAGCTGTGCCCAAAAAGAGGTGCAGGGAAAGAAGGATAAGTTTTCACAAGTGACTTGTGTCTATTTGGAAATACTTTACACCATTTTATTATTTTTATAATTGCTTTCATATTTTCATCTTCATATCTCTATTATTGGGGATTAATGCTATTATTTTGTAAGTACAGTGAAAGTGACTGAGTACATTTCCATCTGTATCACAGATTTATTAACTCCAAGGCAAGAAGCAGTTCCTGTCGTCTCTTTACCCGCATCTAGTTTTTCTCATGAAGTTGGAAGTGAGCTGACCTCAGTTCCCGTTATGCGCTTAACTTCTATTTTGCCACTGCAAGTGGAAGAGAGTGCTCTGTCATCTGCAGTGCTGGCAAATGGAGGAAAGATGCCCTTCACTATGCCGGAAGCTTTTCTAGATGATGGAGATATGGTCCTTGGAGATGAACTAGATGACCTCCTTGATTCTGCACCTGAAACTAATGAAACTGTTATGGTAAGTTTCAGTGTTGCTCAAGTTTCTTCTGAAGACAGGGTTAATTTTTTAAAAATTATAATATAACTTGATAGACTTTTTCAGATTGTTTATTGGCTAAATTTGTTTTCTGTTTTTTTTTTTTTTTTTTTTTTTTTTTTTTTTTTTTTTTTTTTTTTTTTTTTTTTTTTTTTTTTTTTTTTTTTTTTTTTCCCTTGAGAGTTTTTTTTGTTCTTCTCTAATGGAACTGGTTAATTTGGTCATTTTGAAATAAAAAAGAAACAATTCTATCTAGTAATTAGCCGATTGTTTTTCAATTCATATTGGGATCACATATTATGGAAAGAGGAAATACAACATTCTGATAAAAAAAATAAGCATTTGATATTTAAGAAAACATGAGTTATAGAATAAGGACTTCTTATTCTTAAAGGTAATTATCTAGTAACTACATACTTTAAAACAGCGTTCAGCCAACTATAGCCCACGGCTAAATCTGGCCTACTACCTGTTTTTTTATGGCTTGCAAACTAAGAATATTTTTTACAATTCTTAAATGGTTGGAAGAAGAACAAAAAAAGAGAACAATATTTTGTGACATGAAAATTATATGAGACTAGCCTGGGTAGCCATAGCAAGGCCCCATCTCTACAAAAAATTAGAAACAGCCTGGGATTGTGGTGCATGCCTGTGGTCCCAGCTACTGGGAAGGTGGAGCAGGGTGGATCACTTGTGCCCAGGAGGTTGAGGCTGCAGTGAGCCCTGGGCAATGGAGCAAGACCCTGTCTCAATCAATAAAAATAGGACATTCCAATTTCAGGGTCCATAAGTAAAACTGTACTGGAACACATCAGTGACTATTGACTATTCATTTTATGTGCTGTCTGTGGCTGCTTTTGCACTTTAACAGCATAGCTGAGTTCTTGCAACAGAGACCATGTGGCCTACAGAGCATAAAATACTTAGTATCCATCCCTTTATAGAAAGACTTTTCTGCCAGGTGCAATGGCTCATGCCTGTAATCCCAACAGTTTGGGAGGCTGAGGCAGGTGGATCACTTGAGTCCAGGAGTTCGAGACCAGCCTGGCCAACATGGCAAAACCTTGCCTCTACCAAAAATTACAAAAATAAGCTGCATATGATGGCACACATCTGTAATCCCAGCTACTTGGGTGGCTGAGGCAGGAGAATCACTCGAGCCCAGGGGGTGGAGGTTGCAGTGAGCCAAGATCATGCCATGGCACTCTAGCCTGGGCGACAGAGCAGCATTCTGTCTCAGAAAAACAAAAACAAAAAAGACTTTTCTGTCCCCTGCCATAAAGTATAATAAATTAGTAGTAGCAGTGGTAGTATGATGATGATGATGAGAGGGAGAAATTCTGAGTTGGTTTCCAGGGCTGGTGAAATATATGATGTCAGTATGTGAAAGGTTGACAGAACTGGGTTTGATTTTTACCAGCTCTGTGATACTGGGCAAGTTACTTCACCATAGTACATCATTTTCCTCATCTGTGTGATGGTGATCACAGTAAGATGTATCTGAGAGAGCTGTTCTAAGAACCAAGTAGATAGCATATGATACCATAATGTAAGGTACGTGGAAGCTCTCAGTGAGTCGCAGCTTTCATGGGGCCTGGGGAAGTTAGAGTTGTGTGTTCTTGTCCAGTTGTAAGTTCACACCTCCAGAGAGGTTGTCTCAGTCCTCATGGGCTTCTCCAGCTCCCTTCTCTGCATCATGTATCCTCCCACTGCACCACACATATATCCCACAATTCGTCTTTAATGATGGAGATTCTTATGAGCCTTATAGTCAGGTAAGGATAGGGAAGCATAAAGAAGTTTTGCAGATGAAACATGAATGTAACATTTGGATTACAATGTTAGACATCTGTCTGGGTGCAGTGACTCATGCCTGTAATCCCAGCACTTTGGGAGGCCTAGGTGGGTGGATCACTTGAGGTCAGGAGTTTGAGACCAGCCTGACCAACATGGTGAAACCCAGTCTCTACTAAAAATACAAAAATTAGCCGGGCTTGGTGGCACGTGCCTATAGTCCTAGCTACTCAGGAGGCTGAGGCAGGAGAATTGCTTGAACTCCGGAGACGAAGATTGCAGTTAGCCAAGATTGTGCCAATGCACTCCAACCTGGGTGACAGAGTGAGACTCCATCATCTCAAAAAAAAAAAAAAGTAAAGTTATACATCCCACCTTGATTGTTTTTAAAAATTATTCTTGAAATAAGCTCTGTAACTAAAATTATTTTAAATGAATGTTGATTCTGATTTAAACTTTGTTTTTTTGTTGTTGTTGTTAGGTTGTTTGTTTGGAGACAGAGCCTTGTTCTGTTGCCCAGGCTGGAGTGCAATGGCGCAATCTCAGCTCACTGCAACCTCCGCCTCCCCATTTCAAGCAATTCTTCTACCTTAGCCTCCCAAGTAGCTGGGACTACAGGCATACACTGCCATGCCAGGGTAATATTTTGTATTTTAGTAGAGGCAGGGTTTTTCCGTGTTGCCCAGGCTGGTCTTGAACTCCTGAGCTCAGGCAATCCGCCGCCTTGGCCTCCCAAAGTGCTAGGTGGCGTGAGCCACCGTGCCTAGTCTAAACTTTGTTATGTAACATGATTGCCCAGTGTAGTAATGCTTTTATTTGCCATTGTTGAAAGTAGTTCAGCCAAACCCCTGACAACTTCATGAATTTTAATCACATTGTTTTTCTTCTGCAGCCATCAGCATTAGTCCGAGGACCCCTTCAGACAGCCGGTGTCTCTCCTAGCATGCCCTTTTCGGCATCTCTGTTAGGAACCTTACCCATTGGTGCGAGGTATGCTCCTCCACCCTCCTTCTCAGAATTTTATCCACCTTTGACTTCATCCTTAGAAGATTTTTGTTCTTCTTTAAATTCATTTTCAATGAGTGAATCAAAACGAGGTAAGAACCAAATCTAAATTGTAAACAATTGCAGTTAATTTTCTAAAAATGAAATGTTTATTTGGTAATATTTAACTGATTCTAGGTAGTAGACATTTGAATTGTTTTCCTGGTAGCTAAAAGTATAAAGACTAAGCCTTCAGTTTTGAATTCACCTTGGCTTAGCTGTGCCATTCTGGAGACCCAGGAACAAAGGCATGAGAAGAGAAATGTATGTGGTACTGGTGTTTCTGTAGGATAGTTTGTTAAGCTGGAAGTTGATTGTTTTAGGGGTGAAATGACAATGTATTCTCCCATAAAGGTGTATCTTAAAGGGTCTTAGAGACAGGCTATGCTATTTAATTCTGAACTAGACAAATACTAATTTAATCAGTGTTTAGAATGATAGCAGTTAGATGTGTCTATTTTAGGTTTCATCTGTGGAGTTCAGTAAACTGTGGCTGCTGCTTTAACTTTACTTTTGCAGAGTTTAGGGTCTGACTCCTGTTTCTGCCATCCTAGGTTTAGCATACATACTTCAAACAATCACCAGAAAAATATTTTTTTTGAAGGCATTGTTACATGGCTAAAAGGGCAAAAATCTTACATAATTAACTTAAAGATTTACAACTGAAGAAATTAAAATATATGGGAGACAGAGGGCAGAGAGAATAATTTGAGTGGTAGACTAAGAAAAAGAAAGTAGGCCAGGCGCATTGGCTCACGCCTTTAATCCCAGGACTTCGGGAGGCCGAGGCAGAAGGATCACTTGAGCTCAGGAGTTTGAGATCAAGCCTGGGAAACATGGTGAAACCCTGTCTCTACAAAGAATATAAAAATTAACTGGGTGTGGTGGCATGCGCCTGTGATAGTTACTCAGGAGGTGGAGGTGGGAGGGTTCCTTGAGCCCAGGAGGTTGAGGCTGCAGTGAGCCAAGATCGCACCACCGCACTCTAGCATGGGTGACAGGATGAGACCCTGTCTCAAACAACAAAAAAAGAGAAAGTAATTGAAAACTTTACTGATTTTTTTTTAATGTTATGGTCAGTTCCTGCTTCTTCTTCTTTTTTTTTTTTTTTTTGAGACAGAGTCTCACTCTGTTGCCCAGGCTGGAGTACAGTGGTGAGATCTTGGCTCACTGCAACCTCCACCTCCTGGGTTCAAGCAATTCTCCTGCCTCAGCCTCCTAAGTAGCTGGGATTACAGGCATCTGCCACCATGCCTGGGTAATTTTTTTGTGTTTTCAGTAGAGATGGGGTTTCACCATGTTGTCCAGGCTGGTCTCAAACTCCTGACCTCAAGTGATCTGCCCTCCTCGGCCTCCCAAAGTGCTGGGATTACAGGTGTGAGCTACTGCACCCAGCCTCATATTTTCAAAAGGAAAGGCTATTTTCCCATTTTTAGATATGAAGGATTTTCTTGGTGTTTTTAGCAGTCGCACTTGGTGGGCCCTGCCTTAGCTTATTTCTCTGAATTTAGGTTTTAATTTAAATATCTTTGACTGAACCCTTGGTTTCTAGAGGAAAGCAGACTCTAGAACCCTCTTTGGGTGTCAACATTGAGTAAGAAAATTTCTAGGCACTGGGATGGGAGAATAGCGTGGGAGGCCATAGCCAGTAAGCCACTAAGCCCTGATGTTCTTATTACATGATTAGAATGAAAAGGTCTGTTGAAGTTTTTTTATTATTTTAGATCTGTCCACCTCAACTTCTAGAGAGGGAACACCGCTTAACAACAGTAAATCTTCCCTTTTACTTGTAAGTGCCACTTCCTCTTTTGTAAATACATCTCTTGAATTGAAAATAGTTACTTAAGTAACTGAGTTATTTGAATGAACATGACAGTCTCCCTTAAATTTTGTATGTGTTGTAGGAAATAGTGTTACAGTAAGACTTCTGGAACATCTAGTAATAACGGCTATGTGTTTAAGACTTGATCTGTCATAGCAAAGTAATCAGTATTGCAGACAGTGTAAGACGCTTTAGCACAGCATAAACAAATCAAGGAAATATAAGATCAGGGCATGTAAAGTGTGTGTACTTTTGCAGAAGAACTTGTTACTTATAATATGGAGGATCAAAAAAGTAGGGGTGGGGGGTGCCTAGAAACCAAAAGAGAGGAAAATGTAGAAAAAGACAGTTTTTAAGGTAGAAGAGCATTAAGGATGGAGTAGTACTGACCTCAGTTTATGAAGACTGTTTTATTTTTCAGATGAATTCAGTTCCTTTCTTCAGTGATAATGCAATATTTGTTGGCTGTTTTTTTTTTCTTCTTCTTATTTTTCTTGCAGATGAATGGACCAGGTAGTTTGTTTGCTTCTGAAAATTTCCTGGGAATTTCAAGTCAGCCTAGAAGTGACTTTGGAAACTTTTTTGGAAGTACAGTTACCAAACCATCTTCATCAGTGACTCCAAGACATCCCCTTGAAGGAACCCATGAATTGAGACAAGCTTGCCAGATCTGTTTTGTAAAATCAGGTCAGGACAAATAAACAAGTAGAGAGTATTAGACTACTTGCTCATAACCTTAAAAGTTCTTAGGAATTTGTAAATATATGTGAACAACATCAGTTACTGTGGTTCTTCCATCCCTATTTTGAGTTCTTCCAAAACAAGGAGCAGTTACTGATTTAGTGCCTTTGGAGTCTCTGCTCTTACTTGATGTAATATTATTTATAGAATCATGTAGAATAGAATATTTACCTATTTTTGGAAGCTTATTGAAATTTTAATGAAACTCCTTATGTTCTCAGTGTGTGCTTAAGAAGTTGGTTATTTTCAAATAGAGCAAGAACTAGCAAAAAGCAGTATACAATACAGTGTATATGGAAATTAAATACTTTTGGTTAGCTTGTTTCATATCTCCCTTAAATCAAGTGATATAAACAGTTTATTCTGGTCTGGAGTCAAATTCATTTTCTTTCTTAGTTTAACAGTGTTCTTTACTTTTATAAGGCATCAAAATTCCTCTCCAGATTATTTCCCTACTAGTTAAGTAAGGGTATTGTTTTGGCAGGAGTGGTGTTGAATAGAATATTTCGTTGTCTGATACAGCATAAAAGGCAAAAATCTACCTTAGTAGCCTACCTATATTTGAGGGTTGTGGAAGTAGGATTTCTGTGGGAATTTAATAATTGATGTTCATCTGTTTATGTCTGCTTATAAATTTACCTGTAATATTTTTTGTGCATATGAGCAATCCTCTTTACATCTTTTTCAGGCCCTAAGTTAATGGATTTCACTTACCATGCTAATATAGATCATAAGTGTAAGAAAGATATTTTAATTGGTAGGATAAAGAATGTTGAAGATAAATCATGGAAAAAAATACGTCCAAGACCAACAAAAACAAATTATGAAGGACCATATTATATATGTAAAGGTATATTGTGATTCTTTAATTGATATACATTACATAAGTGATGCACTACAGTTGTGCATAGCTCAATGACAGGGATACATTCTGAGAAATGCATCATTAGGGGAATATCACACAGTACTTACACAAACCTAGGTGGTGTAGCCTGTGATGCACCTGGCCTATCCATGACATAGTCAATGGCTCCCCAACTACAGACTTGTACAGCATGTTACTGTACTGAATACTGTAGGCAACTGTAACACAATGCTATTTGTGTATCTGAACATAGAAAAAGTACAGTAAAAACACAGTATTAATCTTATAGACCACCATTATATATGCAGTCTGTAGTTGCCTGAAATGTCACTATGTGGTATAGGACTGTGCCTGCTACATTTATTATAATGTCTGTTATGTAATTTATTACATTACATTATTAGAACAGTATTGACTGTTGTAAAAAATGTTTAGAGCTAATAGCAAGTTCCTTGGATAGAGGTGTTAATATTTTTTTATATAATTTTCACTGTGCTTTTTAACTTTTTTTTTTCTTTTCTGAGACAGAGTCTCACTCTGTCGTCCAGGCTGGAGTGCAGTGGCACAATCTCGGCTCACTGCAACCTCTGCCTTCTGGGTTGAAGTGATTCCCCTGCCTCAGCCTCCTGAGTAGCTGGAAATACAGGCATGTACCAATACGCCTGGCTTATTTTTGTATTTTAGTAGAGACAGGGTTTCCCTATGTTGCCTAGGCTGGTTTCAAATTCCTGGCCTTAAGTGAACCACCCGCCTGCCTTGGCTTCCGAAAGTGCTAGGATTACAGGTGTGAGCCACTGCACTGGCCAAGGTTTTATTTTACTTTATTTATTTATTTTTTAAATTTTTTGCAACAGAGTCTCACTCTGTCTTTCAGGCTGGAGTGCACTGGCATGATCTCAGCTCACTGCAACGTCTGCTTCCCAGGTTCAAGCAATTTTCTCATGACTCAGCTACCGAATAACTGGAATTACAGGCATGTGCCATCATGCCCAGCTAATTTTTGTATTTTGTAGTAGAGATGGGCTTCATCACGTTGGTTAGGCTTGTCTTGAAGTCCTCACTTCAAGTGATCTGCCTGCCTCAGCTTCCCAAAATGCTGGGATTACAGGTGTTAGCCACTACGCCTAGCCTATGACCAGGGTTTAAACAGAATACTGTCTCAGACCTTAAGTCCTCTCTAAACAGAATCAGAACACTGAGCTAAAGCTTTGAAAAGTATTTAGGATGCTTTTGAGAGAACTTGGTATTTCATGTTGTCAAACAAGTTCATGTGAATTAGGTTTCAATGATTTTTTTTTTTCAACTGAGGTGTAGTTCATTAGAGTATCAAGGCTTTTCTCACAGTCTGTAATAGAAACAGTTAAGGCTTGTGGTACCTTTTTTTTTTTTTTAAAGTTGATACTCTTCATCCCCAGATAATAATATGCATATCATTGTTTGAGGCTGTCCATGAATTGTTTTAAAACTTCAAATCATGCCCTAAATGTTACTAATATTCATTGGTTTTAAGGAAACAATTACTATCATTTCTTTTTTGGTTTGTTTTGAGACTGGGACTTGCTCTGTTGCCCAGGCTGGAGTGTAGTGTGGCGAGATAATCACTCATCGCAGCCTCAAACTCCTGGGCTCAAAGGATCCTCCCACCTCAACCTTCCAAGTAGCTGGGAGTACAGGCCAATTGCCATGTTTTCAATGTTTTTCCATTGCCTCTCTTTCTAGATGTTGCTGCTGAGGAGGAATGTCGATATTCAGGCCACTGCACATTTGCTTATTGCCAAGAGGAAATAGATATATGGACACTGGAGCGGAAGGGGGCTTTTAGCCGCGAGGCTTTCTTTGGCGGCAATGGAAAGATTAACCTTACTGTGTTCAAACTTCTCCAGGAGCATCTTGGAGAATTTATATTCCTGTGTGAGGTGTGTTCTTCCAAAACTTATTTTTCCACTGTAAAGTTGTATGTGCAAGCCCAGAGGTATTGTCCTGCCATGTGATAAAACATTCACTCAGTAAATGATAGCTACTCCTGTTCCCAAAAGGAATATTAAAACTTCATATTGAAATTTAATTTTGTTTTGATATTGAAACTAGGACAATATTCTGGGTGTAAAAAATTTATATTTTGTATTATGCTTTTTTGATAATCTTTCTCTCTCTGTTCCAGAAATGTTTTGATCATAAGCCTAGAATGATAAGTAAAAGAAATAAAGATAATTCTACTGCTTGTTCTCACCCGGTTACAAAGCATGAGTTTGAAGACAATAAGTATGTTGATAGTTTCTAATTTCTGTAATGACAAAATAGATTCTTTTTCTAGATCCAAATAAAAACTAGTAGTAGTGTCTGCCCAGGCATTGCCCTTTCCTCATTTGTTGTTGTTTTGAAGAACAATCACGACTATTTTAAAATGTCTTTTAGTAGATTTGCCTGGGAAGTGAATAATAAATATAATATGTAAAACAGAAAAGCATTATTGATGTATAGCTTCTCATGGTATGGATTTAGGTATTTTGTGGCTTAAAGTATAAGTATCCCCCCACAGTTAATTCAACAATTGCATGTAGTGATTTGGTCTTTTTTGTTTTGTTGTTTTTTTGAGACAGAGTCTCGCTCTGTTGCCCAGGCTGAAGTGCAGTGGCATGATCTCGGATTGCTGCAACCTCTACCTCCCAGGTTCAAGCGATTCTCCTGCCTCAGCCTCTTGAGTAGCTGGGATTACAGGTGCCCACCACCATGCCCGGCTTTTTTTTTTTTTTTTTTGAGACAGAGTCTTGCCCTGTCGCCCAGGCTGAAGTGCAGTGGCATGATCTCAGCTCACTGTAAGCTCTGCCTCCCGGGTTCAAAGGATTCTTTTGCCTCAGCCTCCAGAGTAGCCAGGATTACAGGCACCTGCCACCATGCCCAGATAATTTTTGTATTTTTAGTAGAGACGGGGTTTCATTATGTTGGCCAGGCTAGTCTCAAGTGATCCTCCCTCCTCAGCCTCCCAAAGTGCTGGGATTACAGGCGTGAGCCACCGCGCCTGGCCAATTTTTTGCATTTTTAGTAGACACGGCGTTTCACCATGTTGGCCAGGCTGGTCTTGAACTCCTGACCTTAGTGATCCACCCACTTTGGCCTCCCAAAGTGCTGAGATTACAGGTGTGAGCCACCATGCCTGGCTCTGTTATTTGTTTTTTTCCAATAAAGATTTAAAATGTGTGTGTGTGTGTGTGTGTGTGTGTGTGTGTGTGTGTTTGAAAAATCTATGACATGTCACTGTTTTCATCTTAGGTGCCTTGTCCACATTTTGCGAGAGACAACAGTAAAATACTCCAAAATACGTTCTTTTCATGGTCAGTGTCAGCTTGATTTATGTCGACATGAGGTTCGGTATGGCTGTTTAAGGGAAGATGAGTGCTTTTATGCCCATAGTCTTGTGGAACTGAAAGTCTGGATAATGCAAAATGAAACAGGTAGGTTTGTGTGTGACTCAGAAGTGTGTCTCCTCAAGAGCAGTCAGGGTTTGATGAAACAGTAATTTGGACCTGGTGTGGTGGCTCATGCCTCTAATCACACTACTTTGGGAAGCTGAGGTGGGTGGGTCCCTTGAGGTTAGGAGTTCCAGACCAGCCTGGCCAATATGGCAAATCCCCATCTCTACAAAAAATACAAAATTAATTGAGTGTGGTGGCGTGCACCTGTAATCCCAGCTACTTGGGAGGCTGAGGCATGAGAATTGCTTGAACCTGGGAGGCAGAGGTTGCAATAAGCCAAGATCACACCACTGCACTCCAGCCTAAGTGATAAAGGAAGACTATCTCAAAAAAAAAAAAGGAATTTGGAGACCCACCCTTCTCCATCAACCAGATGTGGCAAAGCTGTTGATTTTGTCCTGAGCCTTAAACTTTTAATTTTTAGAGTTGCCTATTTTGAGTGTGTTCTCATGTTATTAATTACTGATCTGAGTTGATACATGCATTTTTGGGGAGGAAAGATTCCTCAGAAGGCACAGAGAGCTGTATTTGTGTATATTCCATTTCAAAAAACAGTAATGTGGTATTCATCTTTGATAATGGATTAGGCTGTGTAAGAATAGTTGGGAAGCTGATGGTTATCCAAGTCTGACTGCACCCAGACTGGTGGGCTGTTGTTACTATATATATAATTTAACGGAAGGCTTGTACATTCCCCAGGTATATCGCATGATGCTATTGCTCAAGAATCTAAACGATATTGGCAGAATTTGGAAGCAAATGTACCTGGAGCGCAGGTATCTTCCTCTTGCATACTGTCTGCATTTGGTGTCCTTTCTGGAATTGCCTGATAGATGTTGGTTGTTGGTGGATGCATTTAACACAGTCCAGTTATTTTCTTAATGTTTATTCAGTTGAGTCATTCTTACGTGAAAAAACAATTTGTATTTTAGTTGATCATCATAAAAAAATTAGGCATCCCACATGCCTGCCAAGAGCGTAGGACACAGTTTTCATATTTAGTTTAATTGACCAAACAATTGGGGTTCTGGGCTTTATGGATTCTTGGAGTAAGGAGGGGGGTAGATTATGTTTATAGTTAGCTTTCCACCTGGCATATCTCATTTTTCCATTGCTCTCCCCTAAACCCCCCAATCCAAATGAAATAATTCTAGTCATCAATATCAAAGATGAGTTTCATAAAATTTGGGGCCAGGTGTGGTAGCTCACGCCTCTAATCTCTGCACTTTCGGAAGCTGAGGTGCATGGATTACGAGGTCAAGAGATTGAGACCATCCTGGCAAACATGGTGAAGCCCTATCTCTACTAAAAATACAAAAATTAGCCCGGTGTGGTGGCGTGCACCTGTAGTCCCAGCTACTCGAGAGGCTGAGGCAGGAGAATCACTTGAACCTAGGAGGCAGAGGTTGCAGTGAGCTGAGATCTTGCCACTGCACTCCAGCCTGGCAACAGAGCAAGACTCCATCTCAAATAAATAAATAAATAAATAAAGTTTGGCATCTATAATCTGCTTTTATTATATTCTGTTACATTTAGGGCAAGAATTGTAGATTTAGTTACCAGATATAATGGTCAAGTCATCAAGCCAGACAAAACTGAAAAATTGTATACTATTGTGAAAAAAAAATATGTTGATTTGGCATTTTATTGTTGGAAAACTGGTTTTCTGTTAAAAACATTAAAACTAATCTCTTAATTGCTTAAGGTACTTGGTAATCAAATAATGCCTGGATCTCTTAATATGAAGATCAAGTTTGTGTGTGCCCAGTGTCTGAGAAACGGTCAAGTCATCGAACCAGACAAAAACAGAAAATATTGTAGTGCAAAAGCAAGGCATTCGTAAGTATTGTGTGTGGAAATAATGCCTATTTTGTCATTTTCTGTTTCATAGGTATAAAATTATACACATAAGAAAAATGCTTAAAGCTTTGAAGAGAGGAGAGAAAAATAGCTAATTTAGGAGTAATTACAAACACAAGGGAAGAGATTTTCAGGACCCAGTAGATAAGAATTCAAAAGTAGTAGGTTTTTTTCCTGTATTTTATCAGTTCTTTGTTTAGAGTTGGTAGGGAATGTTTGTAAATGTTAATAGAAAGTGAAAATATAGAATCATAAGGCATTTCTTTTAGAAGCATTGAGAAAAAAATTCTCTGGTTCCTCAGGTACAAACTTTGTGCCTCTCCCTTTGTGTATGTCTTCTGCTTGTGTGTCTTTGTTTTTTTCTGAACTCCATTTTTCTTAGGTGGACCAAAGACCGGCGTGCGATGAGAGTGATGTCTATTGAACGTAAGAAGTGGATGAACATCCGTCCTCTCCCCACAAAGAAACAAATGCCTTTACAGTTTGATGTACATACGTAATTTTTAAGCCACTTTTTTTTTTAAATTAGGCATTTCAAATCATTAGAAAATAGTAGTAATTCAGATGAAAACTCAAGCCCTTTAGATAATATTCATCAGTAATGTGGTTTCAATGGTTCCTCTTTTGTTTTCCTTCCTCTTTAGTATATGTATGGTTCCATAGCAGTTTTCATATTGATTGGAATTTTATGAGTTACTTGGAAAAAGTAAATAGATAGTGAATCTGAGGAAAAGTTATGGGGACAATTTAACTTATTTTTTAGATGAATTACTTTGGGGAGGGAGCAAATTTTATTTAATTGTGATTCCTTTGGTTTGATACCAAACCCACGGTTTTCAGTATTATTATGAATGCTGTTGATGAGTTTGTTTTTATCATTCCATGTCTCTTTCACTGAAGCAAGGGATACTTAGCTACAAGACACCCAACTTTATCGGACTTTCTAAAAGTAACCCAAAGGAAAATGTTCCATGTTAGAAGGAACATGTTCTTCAAAAACTAGAAAATACTAGACCAACCTAAAGTTAGGATAGTATTTCATTCAGCAGTGCCACATTCCATCTTGGTACACTGGAGCATCTTACCTGATCTTGCAGATGATTGTCCGCGCAAACCACTTGAGTTGTCCTGGACTTTCCTCTTTACAAGAGAGAGGATCTGGAGAGCATCTAGAGGTACTTCGCACTTGCGTTAGCAGACAGGGACGCTTGGAACATCAACAGATAGTAAGCTCTCTCCCCAGATGGAGGAAATATGGAGGGAACCTTTTGCCCAGAGAAGCAGGGCAGGTGGACTGTAGAGTTCCCTTGTAAATGAGACCTCCCTCTGAACTGCAGGAAAGTGTTGAAGGTGTATTTTTCACCACCTACAGTACCTTGCAGTTTTATAAAACTTGCACGAGTAACACAGTCAGTCTTTGCAAGGCGGTGGTATGTTTATGTTTTATCTAAAGTGGTTTTAGACTCAGATTTTTTCAGTGGGTTATGTAGGAGGGGGAAAGAGGTTTATTTGTAACCCTGATTTCTTGTGGTTTAAAGGATGATGGAGATAATATGTTTATCAAGTACTTTGTTAAAATGAGGACAACTAGGAACAACCCTGGTTCCTAAGGCAGCTGCTTAAGAGTGTTGGTTATTCTTGAATCTCGAACATGCTGTACTACTGTGTAACATTACAGTAGCTGATTTCCTCTTTTTTCCCCCTGCCATACTAGGTTATTACTAAGGGACCTTTTTTTCTTAAGAAATTATGCTGCGTGTGTGTATGTATGTAGATAGTGTGGTAAGGTGCAAAGACAGTGGCTTCAAAGCCTGCCAGAAGGGCCCTGGTCAAGTTGTTCAGCCTCAGTTTGCTCATCTGAAGCAAACTGAAGTACCTCTAGATGCTCTCCAGACCCTCTCTCCCGTGAAGAGGAAAGTCCAGGACAACTCAGGTGGTTTGCTTGGACAGTCATCAAGATCAGAATAATTACGTGTGATGGTGTTATGTAAACACCCAGCACGGTGCCCGGCCTTCTCCTTTACCTTCTCTTCTCCCTGCTCCTTATCATTGAGCTTTAAAAGACTATAGTAAATGTTTCCCTAGTAATATGACTAAATACGTATTGGGGTTTGTTGGGGGAAAGAATATGACTATTTTATTCACTACTGACTTTATGCAGAAGACTTTAAGGGTAGGGTCACTGACATTGGTCCCAGGCAGGATATGTGCAGTGTTAACGGGGCTGTCCGAGCTTTAGCAGAAACTCTGAAAAAACGTGACAGATGCTAAGCATTTAATGTCATGTAAGCTAAATAATATAGGGCCAGCTCCTGTTGAAGCACAAACTAAGATAAGCTAATAATTAGTTGTACTAGGATTTCTGCCTCTTACAGACAAGTAGGTTGATGGTATTCAAGAACGGACTCTCAGTCATGGAGGTTTTCTTGGTTCCTGGGTCATGATTCTTAGGGAAGTCGGCATTCTGCGGATCACGATCACTTTATTTTCCTACCAGTATCACTGTGTTTACTTTGTTAAATAAAAATACCAATAACCTGAAGAGGTATTATTTGAAAGCTGTGTAACTCCATGGTATAGCTAGTGTGATAATTGTCTTCTGATAATGCATATGTAGTGAATTCTGGCTGAGGTTAGCTTCCAGTACTGATTATAAGTAAGTTAAATTTCTGAAATGTTTTGGGCACTGTTTAGTAACCTTTGGAGTAGGCTGCAGTTTCTTTACTGCTTTCAAGTGCTGATGTGGAGAAATCATGAGTGTTCTGCAGGGGACACAGGGGCTGTCAGACTGAGAGGGCCAGGGATGTTCATTGTGAGATTAAATGTTCTGAATAAGTGAGTTTATAGACGTTTGCTTGTAAGAAAATGTTCCATGCTTTACTCTGTTTTGGAAATTTTCTTTTGAAAAATTTTGAGATAGAAACCTTAATATCAATGCCATCTCATATATTTAGGGCATATAGTCAATTTGAATAGAATCAAATTAATCTTACTTTAGAATTTGATTACTAAGTATTAGCATGGATAATAATGCTTATTTTGCTTAAATGTAAAAATTAGGCAGTTTTATTATGTGTACATTGTTTTAATCATATTCATTTTTTTTTATATAGCTGTGCAACCATATTGCTTCTGGGAAAAAATGTCAATATGTCGGAAACTGTTCCTTTGCTCATAGTCCTGAGGAAAGAGAAGTTTGGACTTACATGAAGGAGAATGGGAGTAAGTTAATCTTTTAGCTGTGTCCTTGAGCTAGCTTGCCTGAAAATTCCTTTCCTCTCTATAAATATGCCAGCTTCCTGTGAACACAGAAAGCAGTTTGCATTCTAAACGGTTGCACCCTGTTTCATCAGTAGCTCTGTTGGTGGTGATAACCTGGAAAATGTGGGCACAGCCTCATTTGGGTAGGATCTGCCATTTGATCTGTGTTTGGTTAGGTCAGATTTGGATATAAATATATAGGTCTGCATCCTTAAATGTAATAGATGTATTCCTAAAAAATGGCCTCGGGGGGAAGTTCACTACTCCTTGACTGTTTAATCAGATCATCTGCTTGTATTGGAAATAGTTTGCCCTCTGAATTAACAGGTTAGAATTGGGTGTTTCTTCAGGGAGGCATTACTAATCAAACAGACTCAGAATCAGAGGTCCAAGCAAAGAATGTTTATCTTGGTCAAATTCCAAGTTTATTGTGGGAGCCTTTGAGAGGAGCTACAGACAACCTTTCACTTTGACCATAAAATGTTTTACTACAAGGATCATTATTCTTTAATCTTAAGTAAACTGATGAAAGGTATACTGACCGCAGACTGGATTATAAGAACCAACCAGGTTTGACTGTCGCCTGCCATGTTTCAACCACATAAATCGTCACTGACGGGTGGAAGGGATTCCCTCTAGCTGTCTTGCTCGAAGTAAGGCCATGCAGTCCTGCCGTACTGAAGATGCCCTTGCATACCGGGCTCTTGCAATGATTCCTGCCACCACTGGTCTTAAGGAAGAAAGAGTTGTAGTTTCTCTCTAATCTTTGCCTGATGATACATTGTTATAAACCATGAGCAGACAACAAAGCCAAGTTTTGACCAGATTCTCATTACCAGAGTTTTTAGCACAGTGATTCTCAACTGGGAACAGGTTTTGCCACTCACCTCCCCTTCCCTGAGGACATATGGCAATGTCTGGAGACATTTTCATTGTCATGACTGGCAGAAGTTGCTACTGGAATCTGGTGTGTACAGGCCAGGATGCTGCCGACCATCCTGTAATGCACAGGGCACGTCCCCAGCAAAGAATTCTCTAACCAGAATGTGTTGCAGAGGTTGAGAAACCTCAGCTGTAGCACTTGGCAATAATGCAGAATACACCTATTCTTGCCATAGGAAGCAACTGGCAGCCACTGCCCAGGACTTGGTCATGGTTGTCTTGTCAGTTGCAGCCCAGCATGTCTGCCTGCTGGGACTGTGGCTTGAGTGATGGACTCCCATCAGGGTCAGATTCTTGGTCCAGTAGTAGTATGTTTCTCATCTTTCTCAGTAAGCAGTGAGGAGTATATCAGCTCCAAGTCCCCCAAGCCATGTAAGTAGCCTTGTGTGGTTCTAGCTCTGACACTGAGTGTGGAATGCAGGGCGACAGAGGCAGTGCTGAGGCTTTTGTGGCAATACCGTTTATAATGGTTTCTGAGTTTTAAACACCCACAAAGTGTTATGCAAATGCAGGGGGGGATTCATTAATCTTGAGAACTAACATTTGCCATCTAACAGTCCTAAAATTAGTTCTTATGCATGAGAGTTTACCTGCTGCTTGGACTGGGTGATCTCTCCATGTCTAATATAACAGTCTCCTTCAGCCCTCTTGAGTTTCTTTTGAAATGTATGCTGACTGATACAAAACGTGAGCACAGTTGTGTGTATTTAAATGGTGTTTAGTTGCGGCTGCTGAAAGTATTTCATTTTTCTTTAGTACAAGATATGGAGCAATTTTATGAACTCTGGCTAAAGAGTCAAAAAAATGAAAAAAGTGAAGATGTAGCCAGTCAGTCAAACAAGGAAAATGGAAAACAAATTCACATGCCAACAGATTATGCTGAAGTTACCGTAAGTACTGTGGGTCCTTTCCCCTCACTTTGCCAAGCTGTTGATGGAGCCCTTTTTTTTCTTTCCCATCTTCTCCAAAGCCTGGCTCCATGACTTACTGCCTGCCCTTCTCTGTTCTGTGTCTTCATCTTCTCTTTCTAATGGTTTCCTGCCACTAGATGGGTTCTCCTCATCTGAACAAATCCTTTCCTCAATCCTTCTGACTTTGGAGCCGGAGAATTGTAAATCCAAGTCCTGGTTTCTCTCCTTACTTGCCTGGCACCCTGGGCAGACTATTTACGTCTCCCAGTGGGGTTGTCCTGATGGGTTAGTGAAGTATGAGGAGTGTCTGACTCTTCCCCATTGGGAGGCCCCAGCAGATGGCTCAGGAATGTGGGCTGTCTACCCCGCTGGACCTTACATTCCCCGCCTACTGCCTGCAGTCTGGCCTCTCCCTCTCTGGTTATTGGGGACATTAAGTTACCAGTGGTCTGTTAATTGTTTTGGTTTTCTTTTAAAAATTTCAGAAAAGTGAAGAGGGTAATATAATGAATACCTTGAGCCCACCATTGCAAGTTAACTGATGTTAACAATTTGTTGTGTTTCCTTCTGTAAAATAAATAAAAGGCTACAGATAAAGTTGGAACCCCATATGTTCCTCTTCCCAGGGGGAACAGATCCAGTGTGTATTTTTCCAGGCCATGTTTACCTACGGATGATACATTTATTCTTAAATAATCTACAGTTCTGCTTGGTGTGCTGTTAAAATTTTCGTAAGCATATGTGTTACTGCCCTCAGTTTCTGTTTCTTGGCACCTCGGCCTATTGAGTCAGTTGGATTCGGTTTCACTGCCCATTGCAGGGCTCGGGTGCGGCCTGGCCTTGCCCAGTGTCTCTTGCTTGTGACGTGCCCTGTGAATGTCTACCTTTGATTCCCTTGCTACTTAAGTGCTCCTTGGTGTTTATTTTATTATATATATATATATATGTTTTTTTTTCTTTTTTCTTTCTTTTTTTTTTTTGTCTGAGACAGGGTCTTGCTCTGTCACCCAGGCTAGAATACACTTATGGCTCACTGCAGCCACAACCTCCCAGACTCAGGTCATCCTCCTGCCTCATCCTTCTGAGTAGCTAGGGCTACAGGTGCTCGCCACCATGCCTGGCTAATTTTTGTATTTTATGTAGAGACGGGGATCTTGCCATGTTGCCCACAATAGTCTCAAATCCTGGGCTGAAGGCCTCCTCCTGCCTCAGCCTCCAAAAGTGCTTTGATTATAGGCATGAGCCACCGTGCCTGGCTGCTCCTTAGTGCTTCTAGAGTAGGGTCACCTCGACTTGCTGGATCATAAGGCTTACCTGGGGGTGGGCACAGTGGCTCATGCCTGTAATCCCAGCACTTTGGGAGGCCGAAGCAGGCAGATCACCTAAGGTTAGGAGTTCCAGACCAGCTTTGCCAACTTGGTGAAACCCCATCTCCACTAAAAATGCAAAAAATTAGCCAGGCATGGTGGCGTGCACTTGTAATCCTAGCTACTTAGGAGGCTGAGGTAGGAGAATCACTGAAACCTGGGAGATGGAGGTTGCAGTGAGCCAAGATCACATCATTCCACTGCACCCTGGAGGACAGAGTGAGACTCTGTCTCAATAAACAAACAAACAAATAAATAAATAAATAAGGCATACTGGGAGTATTTAATAATAAAGAGTCTTGGAGCTGGGTGTGATAGCTTGCACCTGTAATCCTAGCCACTCGGGAGGCTGAGGTGGGAGGATCCTTTGAGCCCAGGAGTTCGAGGCAGCAATGAGCTATGGTCTCACCACGGTACTCTAGCCTGGATGACAGTGAGACTGTGTCTCTAAAAGAAAGTCATAAAAAGTCTCATTTATACTCCACACTGAATGAGTCCAAATCTTTTTATCCAGTGTTGCAGATAATTATTGCCTAGGACAGTTGAGAAATACTATCCAACACTTAGAGTTTGCATCTGTTGTAGCATTTAAACCCCCCATAACAGTTCCTTTTGTATAGGTCTGTTCCCCACAGGGGCAGCATCTTTACGTTCCTGATGCCGTAGCAGGGGCTAAGTTCATACACACTGAATGGAGCTGCTGCTCATTCTTTTGGAGTTGGCATGACCTGGTCTTTCCCGTCCTGTCTGCTTTTCTTCAAGGTGTTAATTCTTTCCTGAATCCTTGTTTGCACCTGCCTCTTGTCCTCCCAGCAAACATCCTTGTTTGCACACCAACTCCTATTGCTTCATTACAGGAGACTTCCTGGACAGGTGGCAGGATTTGTCACCCTTCTGCTCTGTGTCCTGAGTGCTGGCTTGCTTTCCCATGCTGTGGTCCTTTCCTTGTCCCTATTTCTTTCTTTCTTTTTTTTTTTGAGATGGAGTCTTGCTCTGTCACCAGGCTGGAGTGCAATGGCACGATCTCGGCTCACTGCAACTTCCATCTCCCGGGTTCAGGCGATTCCCCTGACTCAGCCTCCTAAGTAGCTGGGACTACAGGTGCACGCCACCACACCTAGCTAATTTTTTGCATTTTAGTAGAGATGGGGTTTCACCATGGCCAGGATGGTCTCCATCTCCTGACGTCAT
Organism: Plecturocebus donacophilus; assembly: GCA_004027715.1. Lineage (NCBI taxonomy): Eukaryota > Metazoa > Chordata > Mammalia > Primates > Pitheciidae > Plecturocebus > Plecturocebus donacophilus. The sequence goes on along the minus strand of PVKP010019771.1, from coordinate 10,967 downwards.
GATCTGCCCGCCTCGGCTTCCCAAAGTGCTGGGATTATAGGCGTGAGCTACTCCGTCTGGGCCCTTGTCCCAATTTCTAAACTGAGTTTTATGTCTTGCCTGGCTTTCCCACCAGCCTGGGCTTTCTGGAATTGAGTCTGGATGTCAGATCAGGTGACCTATGGGATGTACGTCTTTGCTACACATTAGGTGGACTTCCACTGCTGGATGTGTGGGAAAAACTGCAACAGTGAGAAGCAGTGGCAGGGCCACATCTCCTCCGAGAAGCACAAAGAGAAGGTTTTCCACACCGAGGACGACCAGTACTGCTGGCAGCACCGCTTCCCAACAGGGCATTTCAGTATTTGTGATAGGTATGTAGATTTTTACAAGTTTTCCATGTGAAAATTGCTGATCTCAAATATCTGGGTGCTAAAGTTCTAATGTTGCTGTGCTCTGACAGACCCGGAAGAATTCTTGGGTTTTGGCTGAAAGTGTTTAGTTGCTCATCAAACCATTCCTTTCATTCTTCTTAGGTTATATGAAAAGACTTAATAGTCTTCTAGTACTAATTTGAAGTGTTTTAGGATAATTGAATAGAGAAGTATGTTCATTCCAATTTGTCCAAATGACCTTTGAGTTCACCATTGTGATTCTCTAACCCTTTGCCACAAACTTTGCTCACAGTAAATGTTCATCAGATTTGAAATGGCTTTTACAATATATTTAAAATCTAAAAATTAGATCAAAGGAAGATGTTAATATGTATCAATCCTTTAAGTTTTCTTAGAAAGTTTTTCAGTGTTGGCCAGGCGCGGTGGCTCACGCCTGTAATCCAAGCACTTTGGAGGCCAAGGCGGGCGGATCACCTGAGGTCGGGAGTTCAAGACCAGCCTGACCAACATGGTGAGACCCCGTCAAAAAAAAAAAAAAAGAAAGTTTTTCAGTGTGGTAGGGCACGGTGGCTCAAACCTGTAATCCCAGCACTTTAGTGGGTGAGGTGGGTGGGTCACTTGAGGTCAGGAGTTCAAGACCAGCCTAGGCAACATGGTGAAATCCCATCTCTGCTAAAACTACAAAAATTAGCCAGGCATGGTGGCAGGTGCCTGTAATCCCAGCTACTTGGGAGGCTGAGGCAGGAGAATCTCTTGAACCCAGTGGGCGGAGGTTGTAGTGAGCCCAGGTCACACCACTGCTCTCCAGCCTGGGTGACAGAGTGAGATTCTGTCTCAAAAAAAAAAAAATTTTTTTTTCAGTGAAAAACTAGATAATTCTGAATTGCTCATTTGGTTAAATCACTGTTAGTATTTAATTCCCTAATTTAGATCCATGTGATCAAGAAAACTATTGAAGACATTTTTTCCTTAATGCCACCTCTGATTTATTTCTGTTACATCAGGAACAACTATAGCCTTTTTTCTCCTATTAGTCAACACTTTTCACAGAGTACATTTAAATAAAGTACTGATGTTTCCTTTTTTTTTTTTTAAGATGGAGTCTTGCTCTGTCACCCAGGCTGGAGTGCAGTGTTGCAATCTCAGCTCACAGCAGTCTTTGCCTCCTGGGTTCAAGTGATTCTCCTGCCTCAGCCTCCTGAGTAGCTCGGATTACAGGTGCCCACCACCACGCCTGGCTAATTGTTTTATTTTTACTAGAGACGAGGTTTCACCATGTTGGTCAGGCTGGTCTTGAACTTCTGACTTCAGGTGATCCGCCTGCCTCAGCCTCCCAAAGTGCCAGGATTACAGGTTTGAGCCACTGTGGCCGGCCTGATTTTTCTATTGTAGATGTCATGGCTATAAAATATTTACCTTTCTAGGCTTGAGGTTCCTAACTAAAAGTTGTATGTAAATCATAAAGCCAGTGAAGCATATAGTTTCAAGAATCACAGCATAATTTTTAGAAATAACTTGTGGACGCTGAGCATCTGACTTGTCCTCACAGGTATATGAATGGCACCTGCCCAGAAGGAAGCAGCTGTAAATTTGCACATGGAAACGCTGAACTTCATGAATGGGAAGAAAGAAGAGATGCCCTAAAGATGAAGCTCAACAAAGCACGAAAAGATCACTTAATTGCCCCAAATGATAATGACTTTGGAAAATATAGTTTTTTGTTTAAAGATTTAAACTAATATGCTGGCTTTTATGTATGATACCTAATCAGAGCATTGACCAGAAAAATTGAAAGTGTTCTAAGGCACGTAGCAGAGGAGCTGCAGATTTTCTGCTTGTATTGGCGTATATCGTTCCTCCTGAGCAGCAACCCACAGTAGGTAGGAAAATGGGCTGTTTCACAGGTCTGGCCACGCTCTCATGGAACCACTGGCATCAGATGGTGAAGTGACTGCTACCCGGTTGCCATCTGTTGAACAGACTTTTGGATGAAGTGTGTTGGGGAAGAGGATAAGGTTATATCTAGGACAACTCTTTGAGTTGGTCCTTCATATTAAGAATCATGATGGTAAGAGAATCAACACTTGTACTGGGATCAGAATACATGATGGATGAAATTCTTTACATGTTTTAGCAGAATGAATTTGTTTAATATAATAAAGTTTGCTACTTATCTGTATGTAGGTTGCTAAAAAGGATTTTCTTAACTCAGATTTTAAGCCAAATAACCATTTAACACTAGTATTTGTTAAATGGGGTATTTTTCTGTATTTGTATGTTTCACTATAATAAGGGAATTAAGGATAATGTGCATTGAGAATATTTTGAAAAATAATTAATTGACTCAAATTTTATTTCTTGGTCTTTTGCTGTTTAAATGATGATTTTGAAAGATTAAACCTGTACTGTTGGTATTGTGTTAGTGTATGGACCAATACTGCCTGTAATAAAGATTTTATATATAGATGCCTTTCATTTTTTCCTGTGGTCGTTTCCTGCAAAGAATTGATGATACTGGGTACAAAAATCAAATTGTTTTTTTCAAAAACATTTTCATTTAGGCAATGACTGACAGAATGCAAATTGGGACATGAAAGCAACTTTGACTTCACCCTCCTCTCCTCCAACTTTGGGCTCAGGGACTGCTCTTACTGGTTGGCTCTTCTAGGTAAGTCTTCTTTGGGCACTGCTGTGTTTCATTCAAATGAACTACATGAGCACGGAGAAAAAACAGTCAGCTGGTAAGACCTGGGCTGTGGGATTCCACCAGGACAGCTGTTTGGCATAACACCTTTGATAGGGCTCAGGGACTTTAAAGACAGGATCTACTGGGCTGTGATGTAGCAATCCTTTAAACCCTCAAGCAAAGTCACTTCCTCATGAGAATGTTTATGTGTGGGATGTGGGGAAATATGAAAGGGTAATTTTTCTGTGTGACTAACGGAGAGGAAGGCATGGCTGCGTGGAGAGAAGTGGAGTGGCACGGGATGCCATCTGTGACTCTGTAAAAATACTAGGAGAGGCCAGGTGTGGCTCACATGTGTAATCCAGCACTTTGGGAGGCTGAGGCAGGTGGCTCACTTGAGATCAGGAGTTAGAGACCAGCCTGGCCAACAGGGTGAAACCCTGTCTCTCTACTGAAAACACAAAAATTAGCCAGGCGTGGTGGTGGATGCCTATATTCCCAGCTACTTGGGAGGCTGAGGCAGAGAATTGCTTGAGCCCAGGAGGCGGAGGTTGCAGGGCCAAGACTGCGCCATTGCCCTCCAGCCTGGGCGAAGAAGCAAGACTCCATCTCAAAAACAAAAACAAAAAAATACTAGGATAGTCTCTGGTTCCTTCCACGTGTGAGAGGGCAGTGGAGGCCAGTCACCCACCGAACAAGGTGCATCAGGGATACATCTTAACTACAAAAATAATCTTGTGTTAAGGGTGATGTTTTCTGTAAAATGACATGGTAATGTTATTCTGCTGAGGCTCCCTAGTCTGATGATGGTTGTTAAATTTTTTTCTTGTATGTACTTTCTCCCAAACTCCTTATGTCCTCCTTTTCCAGGGAGAACAGATATTAAAGAGTTGTCTCTGGGCCGGGTGCAGTGGCTCACGCCTGTAATCCCAGCACTTTGGGAGGCTGAGGCGGGAGGATCACTTGAGGTCAGGAGTTCGAGACTAGCCTGGCCAACATGGTGAAACCCTGTCTCTACTAAAAATTCAAAAATTAGCCAGGCATGGTGGTGGCAGGGGCTGGTAATCCCAGCTACTTGGGAGGCTGAGGCAGGAGAATCACTTGAACCTGGAAGGCAGAGGTTGTGGCAATCGCAGCATTGCACTCCAGCCTGGGCGACAGAGTGAGACTCCATCTCAAAAAAAAAAGTCTCTGATGTTCTGTTTTTTTGTTTGTTTGTTTTGTTTTGAGACAGTGTCTCACTCTGTCACCCAGGCTGGAGTGCAGTGTCACGATCGGCTCACTGCAAGCAAGCTTCGCCTCCCGGGCTCAAGAGCTCCTCCCAACTCAGTCTCCTAAGTGGCTCGGATTACAGGCACACACCATGCCTGGCTAATTTTTGTATCTGTGGTAGAGATGGGGGTTTCACCAGCTAGGTCTGGAATTCCTGGTCTCAAATGATCTGCCCACCACGGCCTCCCAAAGAGTTGGGATTACAGGTGTGAGCCACCGCACCCAGCCTGTTTAATGATTAAAAAGCCAGTTGCTTTAACCTTTGGAATCTAGGCTACAAAACAACCTTTGAGGATCCTACAGGTGCATTTTCTGTGCCTCAGCTTTCCACCTTCTCAGCAGTTCTCTAAGCTCTGAACTATCTTTTTGGTAAATTCCATTTCTGCAAATGTAGCCAGTTTCATGCTCAGGTTTGCAGCTAAGAACCCTGCCTGCCACAGCCTTGGTCTCAGCATTAGGAAGTCAATGTTAATTACTCTCTGTTGAGATCACACCCCCGTCCTACAAGTGCTGGGATTATTGCAGCAGCTTTGGAGAAGAACATGGTGTGCAGGGGAGGATAAAAGGAAGGCAGGGGAAAAAAACACAGTGAACAAACAAAACTCCAATCCCATTTTATTAGGAGAGGAAAGGATTAGCTGATGTGTCAACTTAGGCATGTTATCTCATTGTGTTTTTTTAATGTTTAGAAAATGATGATTGAGATACAATGCAATTGACACAAACTTTACCATTTTAAAGCATATGAATCCGTGGTGTTTAGCATATTCACCGTGTTGTGCTATAATCACCACAATCAATTTTAGAATATTTTCATTACCTAAATAAACCCCATACACCTTAGCCATCACTCCCAGAATCTATGCACTTGTCCTGCCTCAAGCTTTGGGGAACCACTAATCTGCCTTTTGTCTCCAGGGATTCTCTTCTCCTAGACATTTCGTATAAATGGAATCATATGATATGTGGCCTTTTATGACTGGCTTCTTTCCTTTAGCATAATTCTCCAGGGCTCAACAGTGTCATGGCATGAATTGGTACTTCAGTACTTTTTTTTTGAGATAGAGCTTCACTCTGTTGCCCAGGCTGGAGTGCAGTGGCAGGATCTCAGCTCACTGCAAGCTTTGCCTCCTGGTTTCAAGCAATTCTCCTGCCCCAGCCTCTTGAGTAGCTGGGCCTACAAGCGCTTGCTACAACGCCCGGCTAATTTTATTTTTTTAAACAGAGTCTTGCTCTGTTGCCCAGGCTAGTGTTCCAATGGTGTGATCTCAGCTTACTGCAACCTCTGCCTCCCAGGTTCAAGCAATTCTGCCTCAGTTTCCCAACTAGCTGGGACTACAGGCACCCACCACCACAACCAGCTAACTTTTGTATTTTTAGTAGACACAGGGTTTAACCATATTGGCCAGGCTGATCTGAAACTTCCGACCTTGTGATCTGACCGCCTTGGCCTCCCAAAGTGCTAGGATTACTGGCATGAGCCACCACGCCCGGCTCTTCGTTACTTTTTGTAGCCACATAATACTCCACTGTTTGGATGGACCATATTTTTTAAAACATTTATCTATCGGTTGATGGACATTTGGATTGTTTTTGCTTTTTGGCTATTGTGAATATAAACAGTGCTGTGCAAGAATTATGACTTCAGTTTTGTTTGGCTGTAGTGAGCCGCCACATCTGTTCTGAAGGTTTGGAGGCTGCAGATGAGTCTTTCTTACCCTTAAGGACCCCTTCTCTGCATAGTGCTCCCACCCTGTGACTGAAATGTCCTGGGCAGGGGGGGCCGCTGCCCAGAGGTGCCCACCCCTCTCCATCACTCACCCTTCCTGGAGCTTCCTATCTTCTGAGGACTGTTTGCATAGAGCCCCCAACATTTGTTTCGATTTAGTTCCAGGGACCTGCTCCAATTGGGAAACTGAAGGAGACCAGATAGGGCAGGTTTCAAAAACTCTTGGTTTTTTGGTTTTTTTTTAAGAGACAGGGTCTTGCTCTGTCCTCCAGGCTGGAGAAGAGTGGCACAACCTTAGCTCACTGGATCACTGTAGCCTCAACCTTGGGCTTAGGTGACCCTCCTGCCTCAGCCCCCCAAGTAGCTAGGACTACAGGTATGTACCACTGCCCAGCTAATGTTTTTGTATTTTATTTTTTGTAGGGTTGGCATCTCACTATGTTGCCCAGGCTGATCTCTAACTCCTGGGCTTAAGCAGTCCTCCTACCTTGGCCTCCCAAAGTGCTGGGATTATAGGTGAGAGCCACTGTACCTAGCTCCTCAAATACTTTTTAGTTGGCTTGGGGAGATGAGAATGCATACTGCTTTATTTGATGCAAGGGATGAATGCCAATTTCTAGAAAGCCCATTCTGTGGTGATGATACAAAGTCTCCAAGAACACAAACACCATTATCTAGAGTACCCAGGCCAAGGGCCTGGCCGTTTCTTCTGCATAATCTGCTGTCCTGTGTTATGTTAAGCATGTCTTGTTTTGTAAGTAAAGACTTGGAAGCTTTCAAAATTAATGAGCATAGCCACCATGGTGAAACCCCATCTCTACTAAAAATACAAAAATTAGGCTGGGTGCAGTGGTTCAGGCCTGTAATCCCAGCACTTTGGGAGGCCGAGGCAGGCAGATCACCTGAGGTCAGGAGTTTGAGACCAGCCTGGCCAACCTGGAGAAACCCCATCTCTACTAAAAATACAAAATTAGCTGGGTGTTGTGGTACATGCCTATAATCCCAGCTATTTGGGAGGCTGAGGCAGGAGAATCTCTTGAACCCAGGAGGTGGAGGTTGTGGTGAGCCAAGGTCATGCTACTGCACTGCAGCCTGGGCAACAAGAGTGAAACTCAGTCTCAAAAAAAAAAATACAAAAATTAGCTGGGCATAGTGGTGTATGCCTGTAGTGCCAGCTATTCAGGAGGCTGAGGCAGGAGAATCTTTTTTTTTTTTTTTTTTGAGATGGAGTCTTGCTGTCTCCCATGCCAGAGTGCAGTGACACCATCTCGGTTCACGCTCAGCCTCCACTTCCCGGGTTCTGGCAATTCTCCTGCCTCAGCCTCCCAAGTAGCTGGGATGACAGGTGCCTGCAACCGTGCTAATTTTTGTGATTTTTAGTAGAGACGGGTTTTCACCATTTGGCCAGGCTGGTTTTGGAGTCCTGATGTTGTGATTCACCCACCTTCCCTCCCAAAGTGCTGGGATGACAGGCATGAGCCACAGTGCCCAGCCAGGATAATCTTTTGAACCCAGGAGGAAAAGGCTGCAGTGAGCTGAGGTCATACCACTGCACTCCAGCCTGAGTGACAGAGCAAGACTCCATCTTAGAAAAAAAAAAAAATCAAATTATTTCTCTCTGGCTCCAAGGAAGGATTAATATCTGGGGGAAATCCATGGCCATGCATCACAGGAACATGTTCTGATGAACACATTGTTAGGTGCTATCAGTGCTGTGTGAACACCGCCGAGTACACTGATACAAACCTAGACAGTATGGCCTACTACACACCGAGGTTACCTGCCAGGTAGTGTATGGTGTAGCCTATTGCTCCTAGTCTATAAACCAGTACAGCACGTTACTGTACTAAATATCTTAGGCAACTATAACACAGTGGTAAGTATTTATGTATCTAAATTTACCTGAACACAGAAAAGGTACAGTGGGCTGGGCATGGTGGCTCACGCCTTTAATCCCAGCACTTTGGGAGGCCGAGGCAGGCAGATCACTTGAGGTCAGGAGTTCGAGACCAGCATGGCCAACATGGCGAAACCCCGATTCTACAAAAGATACAAAAATTAGCCAGACATGGTGGCATACGCCTGTAATCCCAACTACTTGGGAGGCTGAGGCATGAGAATTGTTTGAACCCAATGCATGGAGGTTGTAGTGAGCCAAGACGGTGCCACTGCATTCCAGCCTGGGTGACAGAGCGAGATGCTATGAAAAAGAAAAGAAAAAAAAAGGTACGATAAAAGCAGTATCATAATTTTCTGGAATGACTGTCACAGCACATAACATATATATATATATTCCTCTGTCCCATTCCCTCAAACCCCCAGCAACTTGATCTTCGTATAATAAGTGGCCACAAAAAGCTCAGATACAAGTTGGTGTGGACAAGTTAGGGCTGACCTAACCTTTGAAAAGCAGTACAGCCTGACCCCAAAGGCCTAGTGTATTTTAAAACAAATTTATTATTGTTTCAGAAGAATATTCTGGGCCCACTGCAGTGGCTCAGACTTGTGAAGTCCAGAGCAGGAGGATCACTTGAAGCCAGGAGTTCAAGACCAGCCTGGGCAACACAGTGAGATCCCATCTCTAAAAAAATAAAGGAGAGAATGTTCTGCTGACAGAGCAGTGCCCCAGTTGCTCAGAAAGTGAAGAGGAAAGGAGATAATTCTTTTACTAATCCAGGGTGATTTTGGGGCCACCCAAAACTGCCTTGCATTTGCTCACAAAGGACTGGGGGTTTTGTGAAATAAAACACAAACAACAAAAGTACTTTGGACCTTATAAAGCCCTATACAAAGTCAGATGTCTTATGGAAATCTAGGGGAAATTCTGTTCCAGCAACCTGCACTGGTTGAGACACTGAATGAGGACACTGGTGACTTCTGACCATATTTATTTTCTTTAGTAATAAACCATGTAACTCTACACAAAGGAATCTACAGAAGTATAAATGGCAAATTAGAAGGTTATTTTTAAAAACTCTGCATATATTTTTTTCTCTTAGCTTTTTAAAACAAGATTATATAAGAATAACACTGTACTGGGCACAGTGGCTCACGCCTGTAATCCCAGCGCTTTGGGAGGCCAAAGTGGGCAAATCACGAGGTCAGGAGTTCAAGACCAGCCTGGCCAACATGGTGAAACCCCGTCTCTATTAAAAATACAAAAATTAGCCAGGCATGGTGGTGGGCGCCTGTAGTCCCAGCTACTCCGGAGGCTGAGGCAGGAGAATCGCTTGAACCCGGGAGGCGGAGGTTGTGGTGAGCTGAGATCATACCACTGCACTGCAGCCTGGGCAACACAGCTAGACTCTGTCTCAAAAAAAAAAAAAAAAAAAAAAAAAAGAATAACACTGTATGGTTGGGTTTGTAACACAGATAATAAGGGTAATAACATAAAAAAGGGGATGAGGGACAAGTTAAAAATAATTAAAGGGATTAATGCTATATTGGAAAACAGCATTAATATACTTAATACAAAATATACTTATTACAAAAGAAGGCAGTAAAGAAGGAACAAAAAGATGTGACAGGTGGGTGCAGTGGCTCATGCTTTTACATAATCCCAGCGCTTTGGGAGGCTGAGGTAGGCAGACCACTTGAGTCCAGGAGCTCAAGACTAGCCTGGGCAACATGGAGAGACCTTGTCTCTACAATTAGTTAAAAAAATTAGCTAGGTGTGGTAGCACACGTCTGTGGTGCTTACTACTTGGGAGGCTGAGGCGGAAGGATCGCTTGGGCTGGCATTATCAAGGCTGCAGTGAGCTCTGATTGCACCACTGCACTCCAGCCTGGGTCACCTGAGACCCTATCTCAAAAAACAACCAAAAACAAAAAAAGTGGCATGTAGAAAACAAGCAGCAAAATGGTCAGTGTACAGGAACTCTCAACATGCTGGGCCTAGGTGGCTGACACGTTAAATGTCTGGCCAACCGAGCAAGACAGCCATTGATTGCCCCATTCTACACTCACAGAAGCAGAACCAGACAGGAGGTGATGAGATTTGCACCTGGGTCACATAGCTGACTTGTGGCAGAAGTGGTATTTCAACTGCTGGCTGTTAGCTGTGCCTTTTGTTTGTTTGTGGCTTAACACCATACTGCCTTAATGCCCTCAAAGTTTTATTTGTCTAGTTTGTAGTTATTGACATTGGAGGCCAAGTCTTTCTTTTCTTTCTTTTTTTTTTTTGAGACAGAGTCTTGCTCTGTCACCCAGGCCGGAGTGCGGTGGTATCATCTTGGCTCACTGCAACCTTTGCCTTCTGGGTTCAAGCAATTCTCTGCCTCAGCCTCCCAAGTAGCTAGGATTACAGGCATCCGCCACCACACCCAGCTAATTTTTTTTGCATTTTTAGTACAGATGGGGTTCCCCCATCTTGGCCAGGTTGGTTTTGAACTCCTGACGTTGTGATCCACCTACCTTGGCCTCCCATGTTTCATCATGTTGGCCAGGCTGGTCTTGAGGCATGAGGCACTGTGCCCAGCCTTTTTTTTTTAAACAGAGTCTGGCTCTGTCACCCAGGCTGGAGTGCAGTGACATGATCTCGGCTCACTGCAACCTCAGCCTTCCAGGTTCAAGTGATTCTCCTGCCTCAGCCTCTGGAGTAGCTGAGATTACAGGTGCCCACCACCACATCCAGCTAACTTTTGTATTTTAAGTAGAGGCAGGTTTCACCATGTTGGCCAGGATGGTCTTGTACTCGCGATTTCAGGTAATCCACCCACTTCCCGAACTGCTGGGATTACAGGTATGAGCCACTGTGCCTACTGCACCCGGCATGTTTTTTTTTTTTTTTTTTTCTGAGACAAGAGTTTTGCTCTTGTCCATCCAGGCCATAGTGTAATGGTGCAATCTCAGCTCACTGCAACCTCTGCCTCCCAGGTTCAAGAGACTCTCCTGCCTTAGCCTCCCA